>JBCAUA010038481.1:0-12034 GCA_038406235.1 Peronia verruculata | reverse complement strand
AGGCAGTATGAAAGTCAAGACTATCACTTAGTTATAATTGAGGTAAAAGCTTAGATAATCATTACTTCATGTGTATTTGTTCTCTCAGATTTTCTAAAGCAGGACTACTGAATTGAGTAAGAACAAATATAAGTTTAATCACCATGAACATTTTCACTTACAATGTATTACTGTATATGTGTCCTAAAAAAAAAAAAAAGTCTCCAGGCTTTAACATAAAATTTGATAAGATTTCTGTTGATATGGATGCAAAGAGCACAAGATATGTCCACAATGATAACAAACCACAAAATAAGTTTGGCCAACTTCACAATCTCAGCCCACGCCTTTGTACAATGAATACACACACACACATTCCCATACACACATAACAAAATCACAACATACATGCACGCCACTCTAACCACATTTAGTCTGACCTAAGAGGCAGACCTGAAATCCTCTCCGCCCCATCCCAGCCACCCCTTTCAACTATTAGTACCCTAAACATTGCCATGACAACTAAAAATTGTCAGAACAGAACTTGAAATGTTTTTGACTGACTAAAACTTGTCACAACTTTCCTTTCTGTTATTGCAGTCTGAGAATCCAAACATGGCAGTCTCCAACAATTCAAAACATGAACTAACCTGTGACTGATTGTGTGATCGAATGAGTGATTCTGCCCGCTGGGTGAAAATATCAGTCGAATAAATCTCACTCTTATTCCAGAGCGGTTCTCCATTCAGATGGAAATCATAGCCCATGTAACCCTGGAACAAGAAATAAATTAGACTTAGACCTACAGTATTTTTAAGAAATCAGTTTTAGCTTAGCCACCTCATTTCATCTCAGCCTTAGCTATTTACCCACAAAGAAAGTGATGAGCATTAACTTATCAAGCACAGAGTATAGACATTCAGACCATCCTGAGATCACTTTGGTTTTGTCTTTTCTTTCCTTTAATTTTTTCTCTGTCACAGGAGCTACTGAAAGTTTCTACCATACATAAGAAGCTCAAACTTTAGAGATCAATTCATCATTCAGATTCTACAAGTTTACAATTCTCATAATGTACTTGCCCCATCATTGGCGTAGTGATCAAAGAAGTCGCCATGTCCCAAATAGTAACCAAGGTGGGAGTCGAAGCCTCGATTTGTTGGCAAATATGCCTTTGAGCAGAAACCCACGTGCCACTGAAAATACAAATTTATGTTTGCACCATATTTTGCACTAAAGTGAACCAAACAGTGCTAGAAAAAAGATGAGCTTATCTGTGTAGTCATTCATGCCTAAGATAATCTCATAACACAAGAATGATACTTATAGCCCAGAGCTGGTGCCAATATCATATTGCTGTACTAGAAATCTACCCACAAATTAAAAGCAATATTTTCTTATTTTAACATAAATTGTTTCTTAAATTTCTGCACCAAAGAGATTTTAATGTCAAACACTTTTATCACATCCAACCCCTAATTTTTCTGTGAGTCCAGCAACTTATGACTCATTCTGACTGGCCATGGGACAAATGTTTGAAGACTATTTTATATTGATCATTATTGAGATCAAATCACAAAAACAGAGAATGTCCTTATTTGTTTAGCCAGGCAATGCAGCGGTTTGTGTTTGTCTCTTCCTTAACAAAGTTCATCCACAACAAGTTCAGAGTAGACAAGAAAACTGTCAAGGTAAACTTCATCAATATCTTCTATTCTTGCAGAAAATGAATACAGAGCAAACAAACATAGATAAAGGAAGTAAGAATGATGATCTAATTATGACAACACAAAAATGGAGTTATTGTCAAAAAACGATAACATCTCAAAAACTGTTGTTCTAAAGTGGACCATTTTTTCTTGCGGTGAAAATACATCATCTTCAGCTCCAAATTTTCAAAAAGCAGAGAACTCATAGGTGAATATTTGTTCAATGTTAGAAATAAAAGGACATGTCATGAACAAAAAATAATTTTATCTTATTTTCATTTAGATGCAATTCTACTGGTATAGATAAAACAAATACAGCAAAACTTAGAAGAATCTCAGAAATGAAGTATCAAAACATGGTCAAATGACTAGTATTAAAATTAGATTGGTGAGAATAGAGAAAATGGAGGAGAGGATAAAAATGGTCAAACTTCTAGGTCAGCATGGCACAATTTTGGTGCACTTTGCACAGGACTCCTGGCAGGTAGCTTAGCTGAGCACTGACCAGTAACTGATAGCTGAGCGATGCCAGTGGCTTGTTTAGGACAATCTCAGGAATCAAACTAAAAGGCACAAAAGCAAATGTTTTTCTCTGCGATGCCATACAAAACTGAGATCAACGACCTGAAGCAGCATGAATATAAATTCAATATTGCATGTAGATATATGCAAAGCAAAACAAGAAGCAAGAACAGAAAACCACTTAAATGACTTTTTCATGTACATGTATAAAAATACCTGTGCAACTGTGCTATTCACATTTTGCTCCCAGAACATTTAAGAACAGAGTGACTGAAAATAGCTTGACCTGGATATAAAACTTACTTTCCCCACTACGTGTGTGCTGTATCCCAAAGTTTTCAGATGCTGTGCTATGGTAACTTCTTTTAGTGGCAAACCATAGGGCTGAGATCCCTTTATGACTTCATGCTGCAAACCTTAATTGAAGACAAACGTTTTATTAACAATTCACATCATTTGCTGCTAAACTTCTGGCTGAAACACAATAGTGGTAGTCCAGTGTCACCATCAGTTATTTTCAACTCATCATTACCATTACTGTCCGTCAAGTTCATGCAATATGTCTGATGGTTCTGAGCCGGATGATTTGTGTCACCAGTGAGCAGGTGATCACTAAGACAATGCTCACTCTGCTGTGACTGACACTGCCAGACTGGGCAAACAAATACATGCATGCCCATGCAACAAAATCTTTGAGGGGGGGGGGGGGGCAGATTCTGAAAATGAGGTTTTGGGATTAAAATATGAAAATTGGAGTTATGTTATTTTTAGACACTTTGCTGATACTAGGAAAATAATGGATAGGGACAGAGACATATAAAAAATGCTTTATGCTCCAGCACCTCGCCACTAAAAGATAGGACAGAAACATTATGAAAAGTCAATTGTGATTTTTTCAGTATGTATGTTTTCTTCATTTTTCTGCCTAAGACTAAGGCTTTCTTGTATTCCTGAACCACTTAACTTAGAATTTTAAATGCATATACTCCATAGCATGTCTTTCAATAAAAAAATAATTTCTGAATTTTATTTCTGGTTTTGAAGGAAAATTATTGGGGGGAAAATTGTGAAAACTTTACCTCCGTCACTATACTATACTATACATATTTCACAAATATATGACACACATGTATACCATACAAAGAACAAACAAATGCATATTATGTTTTACTTAGAGTTATGTTATTCATGTGCAACATTTCAAATGGTTCCATTCAATACTGTAGGAGCATTACATCTTTGAAAATGGCTAATGTTCAAAACACAAAAATCCAATATGGCAGTATTGTTATGGCAACTGGATGCAAAATGAAAAATTCACCACTTTTCCTTTAATTTGGACATGCTGAATCCAAATCTGAAGCACCAAAAAATCACAAGTTCAAAACTTTTCTTAAAAATGTTTTTAAAAAATACTCACAGGACCTACATCCCTCCCCCTTCCTCATCACCACTTAGGCTACTTCTCCTTATGTGTGCTGCCTAGCGCCATTTTTTTTTTGTTTTTGCGATGCAATGTTGCGTCACGCATAGGGAGAAAGCACTATAAAGTATAAGAAAACAAAAATAAACAATAGAATCTGCTAAATGGAAGTGTCAAAATGGAGGCTAAGACACAATAAAATAAAACTGTATCACTATCAGTGCTCGAACATTCCTGATATCTAGTAAAACTACCACAACTTTATCGATATGGAAGAAACAGTCTGCAATCTATATTAATAGCCTATAAGGAATGGGACATCGTTTCGCAGATTATCTGCCCCTTCCAAAAGAAGGACGTTTAAGGGGAGATCATTTTGACCAGACTTTTACTTCCCTTTGCTAGACAACACAGGTGTTGAGCAAATAGTGTAAAGAGGAAAAAAAAAATATCTACTGCTTGTCATTCCAAAGACTGATCGCAAAAAAATTTGATAAAATAATAACAATAAGAAGAAAACATTCTCTTTACATCAGTTTTTTTTTTTTTTTTTACTTTTTTTATGGTGTATGTTTCAAGCAAAGGGCACATAAATGATTTTTTTCCTCTTTATACTGATTTTCAATTCCTCTTTTGTCTGGTAAAGGGAAGTAATAGGACTGAGCACAATGATGTCTTATTAGATAAGTTGTCCTGTCCTGCTCCTGTAGTGTTTTTTTTTTTTTTTGGTGACTGAAATTATGAACGTATGATTCGCAAGGTTTGTTGTGGTTTGTGCAAGCGATAGGGAAGTGTAACTGCATAGCTTTGACTCTTCTCACTTTGCCTTCAGGGTTGTCTGCTTTGTTCAGTTGCCTTGAGCCCAGGGCAAATGAGTGAGACGTCACTCTGGGAGATCGCGTGATTTACTCCCACTTTTAACTTATTTTCAGACTGAGATACCAAATTTTTGTTTCCAGGCTAGAGAAGGTTGAATTTTTGTTTTGCATAAAACAAATATAAAATTTTGGTATCTCAGTTGGAAAATAGTTAAAAACAGCCATAACTCTGAATCTGCCGCCGCAACTTTCGACTCATTTGCCCTAGGTATGAGACATTTGTGACTGTCAATTCTATTGTCAATTTTAGCAGATCAGTAGAGTTGTAGTTTAGAACAGGTTAGACTTTGGAATTACTGACTTGTGACAAGTGCAATTTACATTTGTATGTTTGGAATCCTGCAAAACTTTGACTTTCTACAGGTTAAAACAGCCTTATCCTTATCTGTGGTTTTGGCCTTCACTACTCCATTCCTTGTTCGATTGATTGTGTGTTCATTCACCGTAGGATTTGTATACATGATTGGTCACCTGCGTCATCTAATTTATTTGTTTGTTTTCAACATTTACACTTTCGCAGTTAAACCAACAAGGCCACATCTGGTGTTGCCGGCAGGACTGAAATGCAAACACATTTAGAGGGCCCCATATGTATTTGTGGAAATATGTGACAAGACCCATAAACTTCTACTGTCAGAATAATACATGTTTATGAATGAAACAGTGTAGTCCAGACTGGACGATAATGTTGATTTCTCTAGTATATAAAATGTCTTGCGCCCAGGGGAAATGAGTCGCAAGTCGTGCCAGGTGACTTCAAGTCACTGCTGTTTTTTACCGTTTTTCACTATTTTCCAACTATGATACCAAAATATTTTTTTCTTTCAGATTAAAAAAAGGTTAACTTGACGTTCTGTGAAAAAAGAAATTTAGTATCTTTAGTTGGAAAGTAGTTAAAAATGACCAAAAACAGCCGTTTATCTTCGTTGCCTGGGGCGACTTCCGACTCATTTGCCCTGGTCGCAAGTCAAATAGATAAGAACAATACAAATAATGTCTATGTTTTTGTATTCTTTCTCTGTACTCCACATTTTCAGACTGCTGATTGTCTTGATGTAGAAGTATATGTTGTTGGTTTTACTTACACAATTTTTTTCATATGCATAATTGGACATTTTGTCATCTTACACAGGGGTCAATGGTCAGGTGGGGGGTTGGCAATCGTTATGTCAAATATGGATGGATGGAATATCAAGCTGCTACAACAAGCAGTACCTGTATGGATGAGATATCAAGTACTGTGACAAACATTATCTGTGTGGTTGCAATATCAAGTTCTTATGTCAAAGTTAAACAGTGCCCATATGGATGAAATATCGAGTCTATTCTATACAGCAAATAACACCTGTGTGGATTGGATATCAAGTTGCTATGCCAAATACTACATGTGTGGATGAGACATCAACTTGTTGTGTCAAACAGTACCTGTGTGCATGGGATATCAAGTTGTTATGTCAAACATTGTTAGTGCAAATGGGATAGTTGGTTGTTGTATCTGTATGGATGGGACAGAAAGCTGCTAGGCCTATATCAAACAGTACATGTGTGCATGGAATATCAAGTTATGTCAACAGTCCTGTGCAAATAGCCCCTTTATGGATGGAATATTATAGCCAATAGCAACTGTGTGAATGGGATATAAAGTTATTATGTCAAAGAGAACACCTGTGTGGACAGGATATCAAGTTGTGAATGGAGTATTAAGTTGTACTAGCAAACAGTACTTGTGTACATGGAATATCAAGTTGTTATGTCAAATAGTGCCTGTGTGAATGGAAAATCAAGTTGTAGTGGCAAACAGTACCTGTGTGCATGGGATATCAAGCTGTTATGTCAAACAGTAGGCCTATTTGTGCAGATGGGACAGCTAGTTGCTTTATCAAACTATATCTGTGTGGTTGTAGAGTACCTGTGTAGGTGATATCAACTGGTATGTCAAACAGTACCTATGTGGTTGGGATATAAAGTTGTTACAGTAAACACTACCTGCATGCATGAAATGTCATTTTGTCTAGTATCTAGCTATGTGGTTAGGATATCAAGTTGTTATGTCAAATAACTTGTTTGAATTTGAAATCATCTTATGCTAAACAGGACCTGTGTTGGAATATCAATTGGTTACAGCAAAAAAGGCACCTGTGTGGTTGGGATATGATATAAACTTGCTGTCTCAAACCATATGTGTGTGGTTGAACAATCAACTTGGCATAGCAAAAAGCTCTGTGTGGATGAAATATCAAGTTGCTATATCACACAGGAGCAGTGTGAATAAGCTAGCAACTTGTGATGTCAAACAGAGCTTGTGTGGCTATAATACTGTTGTAACAGCAAACAGTCTGCAGCTAAGATATCAATTTATTCTGTCAAACTATCTGTCTTGAAATCGGAATATCAAATTGTTATGGCAAAGACTGTGTGCATGGGTTATCAAGTTGTTATGTCAAACAGTGCTTGTGGGGTTGGAATGCCAAGTCTTTATAGCAAATAGCCCCTCTGTCCATGGGATATTATAGCAAATAGCAGCTCTGTGGATGGGATATGAAGTCATTACGTCAAACAGTACACCTGTGAAGGCAGGAGACCAAGTTGTGAATGGAATATAAAGTTGTATGAGCAAACAGTACCTGTGTGCATGGGATATCACACTGTTATGTCAAACAGTGTTTGTGCAGTAAGTTGCTATACCAAACAGTGCCTATGGAAATGGGATAGTAAGCTGCCATAGCAATCATTACCAGTATGGTTGCAGAATACCTGTGTGGGTGACAGAGAGTTGTCATGTCAAACAGTACCTGTGAGCATGGGATATCGTTGTTTTGTCAAACAGAACCTGTGTTGATGGAATATCAAGTTGCTATGTCAAACAGTAGCCTACCTATTTAGTTGGGATATCAAGTTGTTATTTATGTCAAACAGTACCTGTTTGGTTGAGAAATCAAGTTTTTACACACAGCAAATAGTACCTGTGTGGTTGCCATATGACTCAAGTTGTTACAGCGAACAATATCTGTGTGGATGGAAAATCAAGCTGTTATGTCCAGTAGTACCTGTGTGGATGGGATACTTCCCACTGAGCAGGGCTCCTCTTGTAGGAGAGCAGATGGGCTGGACATAGTAATTGTTAAGTATGACGCCATCTTGTGCCAGTTTATCTATGTTGGGAGTTTTAATCTCTGAACCATGGAGGCTGACATCATCCCAGCCCTGTGAACAATTTCAGTGGAAACTGAACAACACCTAATCACAAAAAACAAATATTTAATTTTAACAGATCATTTTGACACACAAACATATTCTCTGATACAGCATCAACCGATGCTGCAATTATATACATTTAAACACTAGCTGAAATAATCCGGCATGATCAACCCAATGATTGAGACCTTCAGAAATAGGGCATACTATTTAGTACTGTACTCGGGTATTTTGGCCCAACACCGAGCTCTTAAACAGATTTCTTTATTTGGGAGCGCCAAAATCGGGTTCCTAGAGGGGTAAATTATAAAGGAAAAATTCCATTTCCCAGCAGAGGTGAGTTCTTACTATCTTAGGCGGTCCGGGGTCTTAGGCAGAGACCACTGTATTAGTCTATTTATTTATTTAATTTTTAAAAAAACTTTTAATAGATTTATTTATTCCATCATTCACTATCGACTTGGTTTAAACTGCCTCTGTTCTTTTTATTCCAAGAGATGTATGGAATTTACAGGAGATGTCAAGTAAAACAGATATACCAATTTGCTGATTATTGGTTGGGAATGACAATATAACAGGCCTGCCAGTGAAAATGACTAATCTTATTTGTTCAAGGTTATGACCATTTGGTTCCACAGGTGATGTACAAACTGATGATGACATTTTTGTGTTTCTAACTTCTTTGTACAACACTAATATCTTATCCGTCCATTTTGGCAAACTATAGTACAAAAATATTATTATATTATTGGGTAGAATGTTCAAAACAAAAGACAGCCATGGACTATACTTAGCATACACATTATTTGGCTATACATGTATATTTACAGACACACATATACTCCAATATTCACTCATAATATACATACACGAGGTTTAAAAAATTCTTTATTTCTCAACTACAATAAGCTAACTTTATTGCTATTAAAAAAATTATGAAATCAAGACAAAGAATATGGCACATTTTTCAGGAATTCTGCTTATGGCAAGTGACACTCTGTTTTAAAAAGAAGCAGTCTCATTATTAATGTGCCTAAGTTTACAACTATACTCTTCTGGCATCTATACTGGTCTCCATCACATTTGAAATGAACAAATAAAAAATATTAAATGGATCTACATTGTTCTCATTCTCGTATAAATAAGGAATGGTGTTCATGAGTGATGAGACTGGAGTGGAGAAGAAATTTGCACATTAAATTCCGCTCTTTCAATTCAATATAACTTTTCCTGGATATTTCTAAAGTTTCCATACATCAAAATGATTTCGTAGATATACTGAATATTCCAATGCCTCCTTAACAGGTAGTCATAAAGTTAAAATGAAATCTTCTGAACTTTTGCCACATTATCTGAGATTAAAATTCCGACTTTTTGGAAATGTTAACACGTTCACTAATAAGCCGTCACCTAACTGTTCATAGATCCTGTTCTCTAAATGCAAATCTTCCAGGATAATACCTCCTCCCCCCTTCCCCCGCATTCACCCTTTCCTAGTCTAGAAGAGCCACATGAAATGCCGCTGTCCTGTCCAACTTTCCAAAACTACAAAATTTCTAAATGCTAACCATCTTTGGCTACTGACTGGCATAAGAGCGAAATTATCTTACACACCTAGATTCTAGATGTAGTCTAGATATCTAGATGTACAAGAATTATTGTTATACGTGGCAATAAAAAATAACTCAAAGTGAGTCAAAGTAAGAAATCACGATCACGCAGCATTCTGAGGCGCCACTGTGCTCCCACACCCATGGTTTTGATATCTACGATGATATACTTACTAAGTCATCTGCCAAAATAAAAACCACGTTTGGAGGCCCTTTGGCTTGAGCGAGTGAGCAGGATATTGTCAGCAAGAGAAAAACCAGGACAGAAGAATAATACCTTCAGCTAGCGCAGTCCATACTTCGAGAGATGTACAAGTCACATGATCAATGTCACGTGAGAATACGTCTATATTAAGGACAGAGGGGTCAGTCCAAAATGTAGGGCACTCACAAATAGTTAAAGCTTGATCTGCTTGTATAGATTAATTTTGCTGAAAAAATTACAGTCGCTAGTCATGCACCTCAAAAAATAACCCTAAATATTTTCCCCACACACTGATGATCACAAATGAGCCACACAAACTGAAAGTTTGGAAGTGGAATGTGCTGGCCGGAAGTAAACAAAGCCTCCGTGGCGCCATCTGTTGCTGAGTGCTAGAGGAAATGTCGAACCAGAAATCTCACCAGGTTTGCTCCTGCTAAATATAAGATTCTCGACCAGAATTTCAGTATTTCTGTCCCAGAATGCTCGTCCAACACCGAATGATCTATGTGTAGTCTATGTAATATATGGTCTTCATTACAATTATAATAATTCAATTCGACTGGATCGAACCAAGCAGTCTCCTACTCTGCTGGTTAGTGGTTAGTCCTCTAGATCTAGAATCTAGAGTACTAGAGCTACTAGAATCTAGACTAGACCTTAGTCTAGTCTAGATTCCAGATAGATCTAGATCTAGGATTAGCAAGTGGCATCAAGATTAGATCTAGATATCTAGATCTAATCTAGCCATAGATATAGAATCAGTCAAGATTCTAGACCTAAGGATGGAGCTTGTCGAGTGCTCGAAATCAAGATTTAGCAAAGGCTGGATTTATCAAGACACAGAGCCAGACCAGAGGGGACTCGGGGAGATACTTAGATCTAATCTAGAATCTAGATCTAAATATAAAAGTTGGCACTTCTCGCATTTTCTTATCCTGCACCGTTTGTTGGAACATATTACTATTAGAGGATCAGATCTAGCCTGTTTGAAAATCTAATTTGTGTCCAGCCTCAAACAAGGCAGGATGTTCACACCAAGTTTTTGATTTTCAGAGTTAGTTCTTTGGGAGGTTCTGTTCAGCCCCTAAACAAGAACTTACAGTCTACTGATCCAGCCAAGAAGAAACAGCCTTCATTGTTCATCCTGTCCAAATCTGAGATCTCAGCTAAATCTAATCAAAATCAAAGTTTTGAACCAGCCTAAAAACATTCAAAGTGAGCTCTAATAGATCTAGAGATCTAGATCTAGAGTCACTATATCGACTAAAAAATTAAATTGTTGATAGTTTGGTCACAGGAAGGTACAGGTGGTGAGATAGTCAACAACCTACATCGATTTTATCACCATTTAGTACCATAGATTAAGACCTACACTGATTGGTGTTTGGAATTGCAGCACTGAATTGTTTCATTTAGGACAATTTTGCCTTTTTTTTTTTATGCCAATCCAGTTTGTATAGTAAAAGCTGGGAACATCTTGGAGCAAAATTTAGGGATCCCTGTGACGGTATGGTTCTACTAGGTGCCTGCTATTTGGTGGTGAACCTACGTTGTGGACATCACATTATCGAAATTCGGATCCTTTCATCGGGGGATAGGTGGTTGAAAATTCAAAAACCTGCATTTTTTTTTCAGTGACTGTAGATGTGTGAGAAGCCCTCTGCTTGAGTTGCTTTCTGTAAGACCTATTTGACAAAATGGATCCGCAGGCCATCCTGAGCTTTTTACGTCAGGCTGTAACATCTCGTCATGATAAACACATGACGAGCATGCGGTGATCCCTAGGGGATGCCGCAAAACTGCTTATATCGATCTTTTAATTCTGTTATACATTCCTTGATAACCCAACTATATACATTTTAATATCCTTTTATAACTCATAAATACTTTGTTTGTTATTATCGTGTAAATGTAGCCACCATGTTAGGCACAGTATAGCTGTTATCGTGCTGATGTGCCGTTAAACCTCAACACAAACAAACAACAGTCCCCTGGTTCTTGCTTACGGGCGAATGTGTACTTTTCTCACATTACAGTGTTCTTGGCAGTATAAAATCGGATGAAGAGTAGGTGGAGATGCTGCTGTCGCTGCAAAATTTCAAAAAATTGAAGATTTCTACCCCCAACAATTTTTCCTTTCTCAAAACAACAAAAAAAGAAAAACAGAAAACAAGACAAGCACTTAAAGCGGAGCCCATCCATTTGTTTTATGAGTGAAAGGTACATACAACATAATAAAATAGTTTTTTCTTTTTTTTTTTGTTTTTGGTTTTGAAATTCAAGAAGTGTGGGGTATTGTGGATTTTGAAGTAGGGCCTTTTAAGAAAAAAAGAAACAGAAACATCTATAAGTTGGATTTTTAAAATTCTTTTGTAATGTATTTGTTATTTAAATTACTCATTTTTCTCCAAGGTTTACAAAATGAAAGAAGAACACTTGGTTAACATTTACAGTTTGCAAGCTAGCGATACATAATTTTGTGGGGGGGGGGGGGGGGGGGGAACTTGTTTTAC
>JBCAUA010038471.1:0-12034 GCA_038406235.1 Peronia verruculata | reverse complement strand
CAAGCATGGATCTAGGTCAGCATGGTGTGGGCTATTTTTAGTCACTGGCTGGCGTACTTTCAGGCCAAAAATGAGGTAAAATTTTCTCACAGTGCTTGAGAAAATAGTTCGATGGATCTGTTTAGAGGTTCGACCATGGCGTGAAAAAATGTTAAGAAAAGAGAGGAAATTATTCGGGACAGTGCTGGTTGTTCGAGAGATCCGAGAATTCGACGGCCGCGTGTTCGAGGAACACTTGCAGCACTGTATTTCCCCATATCTGACAAACAATTGACTGATCCACATTTCATTACTAAGGTTTGACTACCATTGTTGCATAACTTATTATAGATTAATTATATAGAGGATTACAAAACTGACAACACAATTTCCCTCGAATCCCTGAACAAAAATCACCTGAAATACAGTGCAGCAGCATTAGACAATAGCTGTGCATTAGTCACTAAGAGTGCATCACAATGGCATATAATATCATCGACAGCTTGACACAATTCGCTTTTTCTCTTTTTCCCCAAGTCAGTGTATCCTTCCACTAAGAGAGACCTTGATAACGCTAAACACAAGATTTCACTCCATCTATCTACTGCTTTATAGTTTATTGATGGCTGCATATTGTGCTCCACACGGAGCTGGTTAAGGGCCATGGCATAGAGCAGGAGTGAACACTCCGGGTCCCCATGAGTAATGGCGCTCTCAGCGAACTGAAAAATGTTGTCTGTATCACAGAATGTTCCCGCTTCTAAGTGGTCCTTGATGGATCTATAAATGATTTCCCATGGCGAAGAAACATCGCTGTCCTCTTCACTCGCTTCAGATGATTGCATCTCATGCACTCTGTCTTGGGGTCCGTGAATCCTACTTTCGATAGCTGTGGGCGTCGCCATCTTACTTTTCCACTTTAATTAGAATATTCGATTATTCCCTCAAGCAGTTATAAGCATGCGGGAAATAACAATAGATATGAGTACTCAAATACTTTTCAGGACATCTTATACGACTACGAGTAGCGTACGGTACTTCCGGTTGGACACTCAATAACAAAACATCCTTATGGACCATGGATTAGAGCTAGATCTAGCTGTAAATCTAGATCTAGGCCTATATTATAAGCAATCGTTTACCTGAGGATTTCGATATCATTTCTGAGCAGAGAGACAGGTAGAAAATAATCTAGAGTCTAGATCTACATTCCCTCTTCTTCTTGGGCAAATTTTAAAATGTACCAGACTAGATCTAGATCTAGATAGATCTAGATAGATAGATCTAGATCTAGATCTAGATTTAGCCTAGATCTAGGCTAGATTAGATCTAGATCTAGATCTAGATCTAGAGATCTAGATCTAGAAACTAGAAGTCTAGACTAGATTAATTTCATCTCATCAGTTAGAGGTCCACTCTACAGCTTAGGCAGATTTAGTCTCTTGATCTAGATCTAGATCTAGATAGGCTAGATCTCTAGATCAAGAAGATACCACCCGTTTATTTTCATTTCTTTATTATATATACAACCTACAAAATTTACTCAGTCAGTAATGCTGAAACACGGTTTGGCCGGCAATCTTGATCATGTGTCGGTTCTGTTCTAGATCTAGGCCTATTTCAGTCAAAGGCCTACTAGTACTAGATCTAGATCTAGATCTAATGCCACTGACCAGTGGATCTAGAGATCTATGCTAGTCTTGATCTAGAGATATTTCTAGATCCAGATCTAGATCTAGATCTAGTTTTTTTTTTTTGTATGGCCAGATCTAAAATTTAAAAAAAAATTAATTTAAAGGAGTTGTGGTATGTAACTCAGTATTTCACACTTTTTACTACATGTTTATACCGGAATGTCCCGAAAACAACCAAAAGCACCAAAAACCACCCTAAACCGCCGTCCAGATTTCCAGCAAGATAATATGGCATGACCCCCAAAGACCCAAAATGTTCAGACACCCTCTCATATTATTTTTGCCATGTCTTATTGACATCTAATAGTGATCTAACGGACAACAAAGTCATTGAAATATAAATGTTTATTCCTTCAATATATTAACATGTCGCATATTTGGTCCATTTTCATACTGATCTAGAATTCACGTCATCGATCACAGAGTCATGCTACTTTGTGAACACTCACTAGGATACACCATCAATACATTTATTATTTTTTCAGGTCTCAGCTTGGCATAAACTGGTGATTTTTCATCCGAAAAGGGCAAATTTTGCACATTTACAAGGAGCGGTAAAAAACTGAAATTTTGTCAAACTTCAAAGCATCATAAAAAATAAAACAAAGTAGTGAGACAAATTGCTGTAAACGTTTCAAAACAGGAAAATACATTGTGAATACTGATCCCATCAACTCTGCAACAGTAGAAAAAAAAAACAAATTAAAAATGGCTAAAATTCAGACGGTCATAAAAATACCAATGTAACTACATGAAGAGATGTATGTTTAAGATATTTCTAAGAAACGTAGCTCAATTTCATTAAATGAATACATTTTCTCGTCTTTCGCTTGAGAACGGAAACGAAACAAGAATACGTTTCATAAGTGGTAATCTATTGCTTGCATTTAGCAAAGTATTTTATTACGTGCATATCAATTTTGTTTATTATGTCTGTTTAAATATTATTATCCTTACCTACCACCACCGTCGCATCTCTTTAAAACAATGCAGTTGTGCGATGAAAGCTTTATTTCCCGCGTTATTAGAGTCAGATATTGAGTTACGACAGTATCATTAGTGTTTTTGAGGAGGTTTCGGGTGGTTTCCTCAATATTTTTAGGAGATTTTGGGTGGTTTTGGGAGGTTTCGAGTGTTTTTTTTTTCAATATTTTGAGGCGGTTTTGTGTGCTTTCAGGAGGTTTTGAGAGGTTTCGGTTATTTTCTGGAGGTTCTGGTACAAACAAGTACTGCTTTTTACATAAGGAATTTTGCAAATATTGAATTCCCGTGCATTTTGATATCAAATACCACTTTATAATTGTCATATATATAAATGAACAGAGTGACTATTTGCAGTAGAACTGCGAATAGGAAATACACCACGGAGCTCCTATTCGCAGTGCTAAGCAAGGGGAAGTCGATCGGGGAGTTTCAGTTATTGGTGGCTAACTATTTTCCAACTGAGATAGATTCCAAAATTTTTTGTTTGTTTTCCTCAAAATGAAAATTCAATCTCTTATAACCTGAAGAAAAAATATTGGTACATGTATCTGAGTTGGAAAATAGTTAGAAACGGCCGTAACTCATGATTGCCCGGAGCGACTTCTGACTCATTTGCTCTGGGCACAAGACATATCCTCTGCATGATATTGTTCTGCAATATTCAACCAGTTACACCAATACATGTATATATTTGACCAACTTTATGTGGTGATTAAATTTCAGGCATTTTGGAACTGCATCAATAGAGAGAAAAACTAGACCTGTGTCTAGAATGAGATCACGAGGGCAGATTACATCCTGTTCCTCTGCAGTGCTCATTGGAAAAAAACTGTTTAGGGAAGTCTTGAAACTTGGAAAAATTAACTGGGAGTGATGTTCAAATTGGTACAAATCGCGCAGTACACGAAATATGCAAAAGTTGCAAACACAAATTTCCTGGGGTCAGCGCAGTTAGCTATTTGTCACATATTTTGAATGCTGTCTTTTGTCCCTTCCATTTCAAGAACTGTAAAAGTATAAACATTTTCAGAACCCTGTTTTTTGGAGTTAAATGAGAAACAAAGCAACTTTTTTTTTTACAAAATAATGAAGGTGGGCGATGGCAGGGGTGAGATAGAATCTATATCCTTGAAACATTTTTTTACTGGTATAAGATTGAACATAAAATTACATACATGTATATCATTGAGAATATTGTCACCTTTGTGGCCTGGTGATTGTTTTTCTAATGAGGAAGTACATAAAATGATCACAGATTAATGATAGTATGATGCAACATTTTATCATAGTGTATTTTCATGAAGTGAAACTGTATCCCTTATGGTATGCACCTGCATTTTCTTTTATGGGTGATTACACTACTCCCTTTAGTGGGCCCTACATGGTTCTTGGTGCTGTCTAGTGCTTACACGGAAATAATGATATGTCACTATCTCATCTCCTAGTATTTGATGTTAGTTCTTTCTTGAGCCACTTTTTATCTGTGTGTGTACTGACTGGGAATGATGACTGAGAATTTCATTGTCAGTGGTTAGATATGTCAGGTGTTTTATTAAATATACACTTTTTGTTGTCTATTTTGCCTGCTGACTCAAATTGTTACTGAATTTCTATGAGTTTGATGACAATTTTTGCAGTAATACCATGTATGATATTTTATGAAATAAATACTAAACTTGAAATACATATATATACATGTGTATCTGAAGGAGGTGGAAAAAATGTATGTGATCTACGGATGTGTTTAGAAAATCAGCAGTTTGGTAGCTGAGTGTGAGCATAGTCTGTTTGGCCTTGTATATATAATTTTGAAATCATATTTTTACCTACAGCTAACTGCTTTCCATAATCCATTTGAAAACCTGGGAGAGCAAGCTAATTTCTAATTTTGTTAGGATCGACAGTGTGTTTGCTGTCTTAGCATATTGTTTTATTTCATGTGACTGTTTTTAGCTGTCCTTAATTTTCTAAATGTTCTTTTTTCTCAACAGATTGTGAGATCACGCTGCAGCCATGCTACTCAAGCTGAAAGAAATAATACAATGGACTCGTATGACAGCTTTTGAACTTTTTCTTCACCTTCTTTCCATTCTGGTATTTTCAGTGTTGATAGCCACCAAAATTGAGGGTCACCTTTCAGCATCATGGCCCATTGTCTTCAGTCCCCTCTTCATCTGTGATGGCCTGAATGCATATCTTTGTCTCATTGTGTTTGTTAGACAATATCGAGAGTATGATTTGAAACAGGTTGGTATTATTTTCTCATTTTTGTTACATGTATTGTTTTAGTTATTCTATTTTGTTCAGTCTCAGCGGTGAAAATAAAACTGAGCTATTGCAAATTGAGATTTACAGACTTTTATTCTATGATTAATTTCACACTTTTATGAATAATATTATACATGTATGGGCAGTTTCATAACACCCTTTACAAAATTTTACATGAGCACTCATCAATCAACATCATCCATTTCAGTTTTGTCAATCACTTTATAGAAGGCTTTCCAACTTTTCACATTTTAAAGAGTGAGGTGAAAGTTGGATTAGTCAGTTGGAATCAAAGCACAGCACATGGCTTGGTGTAACAGGACTACAAACAGAGATCTAAATTGAACATAATGTTCAATAATTCATGTTATATTAATTTGGGAATGTGAATATTTCAAATTTAATTGAACTATTTCCAACTCACACAACTCATCATCATAAAACAGTGAAAGAATCGCATAAATACTGTCAAAAAAGTTATCTAAATTGTTTCAGGACACAAAATATCAAAATAGATCTTGCAAAAAGTTTTCATTATAAAAATATCAGTGTTTTTTAGTTGTTTGAACGCAACGTGTTTGTTCATTAAGAAACGTTTCAGAAACAGTGTCTCTTGTCATAATCAGAAATAAGCAGTGCAAGTATATATGTTAATTGTTACAGAAAAGAAGACTAAATGATATCTCTTCCCATCTGAAATGTTATAAGGCAAAGCATTTTTTGTATCTTTTATGTTATAGCTAAGACTGAAAGTGTTCCTTGATCAGCTTACAAATTGTACTATCTGTAGATGATTTATTAATTACATAAAAATGATAAAAAAGTAAAAATACAACAGTTATAAAATTTAAAAATCAATTAGGCTGCTATAGCTGTTCACTGAAGACTGAGCTTGTTTTTGGATTTAGATGCATTGAGACTGACATTTTCAGAGGAATTAAAAAATGAATAAGCTACTTTTTATAGTCCCCAATCAACCATTTTAGCACATATGACAGTACTAAATCAACACAGTCTGATATAGAAAACAGAAATGGATTATGTCACATAGTTTTTTTTTTTTAAATGAGTCCGATTTCGGGTTTCTCGAGAACTTGCGGAAAATGTTGATCTAGACTCTAGATCTTGCTGAGTTGTCCAATTGTCGGACAGCAATGGTTCCACCATTGAAAGAAAGTTTCTCTAGATGTAGAAGCACTAGATGTAGACAAGGAAGATGCTGGTGCTTTGCCTTTACCCCAGGAATATGAGATCTAGATCTAGATCGGTTTCCTTCCTCACTTTCACTTTGAAGTGACTTCCCTTGTTCTTCAAAAATTCAAAAAGTTTGCCATCATTGTGTATACAGTCAAGTCCGCTTAAATCAAATTTGCCGGGACCAACCTAATGGGTTCAGTTTATGAAGTAGGTCTTCCAGGTTTTTTTTTTTTTTTTTTAATAACAAGGGAAACAACTGTTGAATGACCTATGGAAAAAAAAAAAAAAAGAAGAAGAGGCTGCCGCTTTTTCCACATGTTCCAGATTTCCAAATATCGTCGTCAGTGTATTTGGGAAATGCCGTACTTTTCAGCTATGGCTTTCTTGGACGTCACACCTCTGTGTAGTTCCTGCAGCATTTTCATTTTTGACTCAATAGAAAGAGACGTCTTCTTTCTCTTCAATGGGTTATAGGAAACCATCACGTAGATCTAAATCTAGTCTATAAAAAAATAAAGCTACTCAACCCGCTGGTGAAAGAGCGAGTACGATCTAGAAACTGACTAGACCTACATGTATAACCACCATGGTGCTAGAACTAAGTAGACAGTAATTGGGAACACTTTATAGGGTTGCCTACGCGACACAAAGTATCTGTAACCTGGTACCGTACATGCACATGTTTGACCGTGTCTACCTAGTGTACTGTAAAGCTCTGTGAAGATACTTAAATTATTGATCGATTGCTCCGGCACAGCATCTCAGCTCCTTGTACAGTGCCTTTCTCCTCCTCCTTCCCACCCCCTGCCCACACACACATACAACACACAGGCCCACTTATGGAGGGGGGAGGGGGCATCCTGGAGGTAATTTTTTTTTATAATTAAAGTTAGGTTATTTTAACTTTTTCAATCGAATTCAACATGTTCATACTAGAAGAGGAATACAATGGAAAAAAATCAACTTTTTCATAGGGTTGCCATGGCAGCGCCGCCATCTTGGATTTTGGTGTCCATAAATTGACAGATTTTAAAATTTCAACGTGACTTGATAAAACTTGGTGAATAATATGTTGTTGAATATAATATCTAAAAAGTTACATATTAGTCGTTTCCATGAAATACCCAATTAAAAATGCCATGTAGCGAAAATTCAAATTTCACCATTTTCCAAAGAAAAACCTAATTTTCTCTAAAACTTAACAACCGAATTTAACGCACATACGTAAATCTTTAGGTTTTGTGGTGACAATGATGCATACCAAATTTGTTTTGGATTGGTTTCGAAACAAAAAAGATGGACAAAAAAAAAACAACAGGTTTTGAGAAAAATGCATTTAACGTTTTTTTTTTTGGTGAAAAATTGACAAGAAGAGTTTTCTGTTGAGCTTTCAGCCTCGGAACAACCTTTTTTTTTACATACTAGCCCTCTTGTCATGACTTCTGGGTCTTTTGTTGTCGTTTTTTGGCTCTCTGGGCATATCTGTTATCAAATTTTTGGTGTTGGGGTTCGGCCCTTTTCGGCGTGCCCCGGGGGGCTGTGCCATATCGGGATCAAATTTTTCTCCCTACCCCCCATCTTTATAAGAGCCATTTTCGGGTTCTTGAGGGCCTCTGTGTGCCCCCATATCATTTTTTAGTGCAAACCAAGAGTGTTTTGACCATTACTGTGACATAAAGTCGACAACTGAGCTATTAGTAACAGAAAGAAAGCAAAATTGCGCCATTTATAGGACAAGGAAAGTCATTTTAGAACACTTACATTGATAATTTGCTTGATTAGCAGTTTTTCTCACATCATATTGGTCATCCACTGTCCATCCCTGGCACTGGAACTCATGTTATTGCTAGGAGAGGTGATATTCAAGTACTTTTTGCACCATTTGCCTGTATATAATCAAATAGTGATGATCTACGGCCTCATATGGCAGCCAGGTGGACCCAAATCCTGATTGACAATACGCTAGGTCTACATTGAATGACCATTGGTCAAACATGTTAGAATGGATATAATGACTTTTTCAGACCATTTTTACACGCAGAAAAGGCAGTACATGTACTTTTAAGAGAAAACAAAAGCTCAAAATCGCATTTTAGTTTTGGCAAAATCCACATTTCAGGAGAGAGAGAGAGACACACACACACACAAACACACACACACACCATCGTGGCGGGGCACATTCACAATACGTGTATGTAAATTAATTGCCGCTTAATTGCCTTATCCCTCTCCCCCATCTGCGACGCTGCCTCCTTTGTTTTCTTCGTTAGGTGTGAACCACATGGAGAGAATAAAAGCAGATTTTTACCTTTGTGGCAGCACTGACCAGTTCGATTTACAGGAAACTCACAGCGATGGCTTCAAATTTTGCGATGCACATTTAATGGGCACAAAGTGGGAAAAAAAAAAAAATCAATTGTTTCATTTTTATTCCAATTTTCAGAAATTCAAATTATCAGAGTTCGGTTTGTGTGAACTCGAATTACTGTACATTGAAAGTAATCTTATTCCTTCTCCTTTCTCTCATTTTATGGTGCCATATTTTGATTCCATGTAGACTTTTTTCTGCAATACATGACAACATGAGCATGAACAAAGGAAAAACAGTTCTGTATTAAAAAAATGGATAATGAATAGGATTTCATGGCCCAGATGCAAGCTGAAGACTGTATTGACAGATTATTTTAAATTAGTTGCATTTTATTTGTTATTTTCTTCAAATCTAATTTGCATGAATGTCTCCTAAATTAACCATAAGCAGTTCATAAACTTATTTGCACAGGTTTGATTTGCTGTTGTTTTACTTTTTTCTTTCATTCAAATGTCCGGTACACCACAAAGTGAATAGGTACAGCAAAATCCAGGTCTATAACACTGACAACAGATCTTAGTCCTATGTTTTTTTGCCGTGGAAATATTTTGATTATTCAGCAATGATGGTTGGAACTGCATTCTTTTTTTTCTTTATGTCACCTATTGAAATGAGTATGAGACATTATGAGATATCACTGAAGAAATGTGAACCATTATTATGTTCTTATTTTAATTTCATTATTTTCTTAACTTTGCAGGCAAGCCTGCGGGTAGCAAATTCGTTGTTGGTGATAGCTCTCATCTTTACTTTCAAGTTACTTCTTTGTCAAAAGCTTGTGACTGGAAGCCTGAACTGCTCAGAAGTGTTTGCACCATTGTTTGTCCTGTCACAAATATTGATGATTAGAGCGTGTCGCATGCATTAATGTGACCTCTGGCTGTTGTAAATGAAACAAGTCTTGTTACATCTCAAATTAATTGAAAACATTCTCTTTTCACCATCTCCATTACTTTGTACATTAAGATTTATGGAATTTATCTTTGACTGTTTATTACATTAACCATCATAATAATAAAATTTAAAAAATTAAAAATAATAGTGGCGCTGCACTGCGGCGACGTGGTCTGAAATGGCCAAGACAATTTCCCCTCTTGGGGGGTCAAGGGATGGTACTTTTAACTTTCTTTTTTTAAAAAGGTAGTCTGTAGTGTGGACTTTCATCTCTAACCATGACTGGTTTTAACTTTTCTCACCATCAGCAGCAGGACTACTTTTTTTTTTTTTTTTTTTTGTAATTTTGTTTAGCTTTGTTCTGTTTCAATTGATCCCCAAAAAATGAAGATAAGGGTATTAAGGTTTATGTAGAGAATGATCAGAAATAAAGTCCGTAGGTTTGGATACCGTTCACTGTAGATTACTAGAAACAAACTTGAAAATTAAACACTCTCAAAGATTCATTTTTGTCAGTATAGTGGTCTCCACCGAAAAACCTAGTCAATGTGAAAAAAAAAAAAGCAGGCCCTTCTTAGGCAAATGTGCTACATGTGTCATGGAGAAAAGCTCATTTGACCTCACTTGACTGCTTAGACATTGAATGCTAGCATCATTTGAAATAAAATTTGTCTATGTCTTTGCAGGCAGGAAGGGTTGTATTTGTTGTGTATGTGTATTTGTGTGCTGCATGTGACCCCTCCTGATCTATAGTTTTTGCCAGCAATGCTCAGGTTTAGGTTGACTCAGGTTTAGGAATGAGTCAAGTTTAGGTTGGTATATTCTGTATCGTAAAATTGCAAGAAAACCCACAATGGGTTTGTGGACTCAAAAACTGCTGGATGGATCCATCTGAAATTTGGCACACAACATTGTTGCATATATCGTCGATGTCATGCTCTAACCGAATAACTGGATTTGGGATTTTTTTTCAGGAGACTAAAAAAACTGTATTATTTCTGAATTTCATTTTATAAAACAATTTTTCTGGTGTCTTTGATGATACCAAGAGCTATTCTGTGTTCTCATGACAATTTAATTTTGAAAATCTATGTAGGTTTCTGGCTATCCTCGGCTAAAAAAAAAAAAATTCAAATTTTTCAGTTACGCGGTTAGAGCATGACACCGACGATATGATCTGTGTTTCTGTGTATATAAACCTGAAAGAATTGTACATGTATTATCTTTGGCATTATTTTAAAAATGCAATAACAATTGTATCTTTGGCATTATTTTAAAAATGCAATAACAATTGAATAATAAACTTGTGAGGCTGCTTGATCCGAATTGTATGTTCAATAGTATGACGCGTTCAAAAAATTTTTGGGTAACATTCAGTTTAATCAACCAAAACATTAACATTGAGATGCACACGCCTTACCCTACACTTTAAGTCACAGTTCTTCAAAGAATAATCTTTCACGAAGGCCGTGGATGATGTGTTCAAAACACGTTTTCTTGAACAACATTCAGTTTAATAACCCAAAATACCAACATCAAGGTGCACACACCTGCCACACATTTTGAGTCGCAAGGCAGTGACGGCTTGATCTATAAGAAGGCCATGAGTTCTCTTCTACATATATGTGTAGTTATGTTTGAAATATGTATTCCTTCTACACAGAAACTATTACAGGCACTGCACAATCTGTTGGCAGACGATGAAATACAGGTCTCCTCTATGTATTGCATAATTACACAGTTAAAGTATTACAATCTATGTGAAATTACATCATGCATGCTCATGTCTTGGCCTGACTTCAGATTTTTAAGCAGAGTTGGTATTTTGGAGCAAATTTCTTAGACAGTAAATCCTTGGGAAATTTCAGTTTCACATCAGGCAGGGGTTCTGAGGTGGAGACCAATTTACAGTGCAAAGGTTTAGCATATCCCGCATATTGTGCCATATGGTAATACATAACATGATACACTTATTAGAATAGAATGTAAATTCATAAGTTTACAATAAACGATACTCAGACGGATGGTTGTGCCAGTGGATAAACAATGAATCACTACTGCACTTGATTAAGCTGTATGATATCACCCACCTTTCCCTTGTAATTCAGACCTTGAGCAAGTGACAGTGTCCATAAAGAAATCTCACAACAGTGTGTTGTGTTAACCTTCTGTTTGACTTTTTTTTATGTTTTCCTACAAAGACAATTTCATTTAATTTATATTGATGGTTAGAATGAAATAATTATGAGTTACATCAGAGAGCCAAGAGTAACGAGAAGGGAAACAAGCCCGATTCTGTGTATCTAGGTCAACAGCTGATCATGTGAATTAAGTGCGATCAACAATTCGCAAGCATGGCGCCCACTACAAAAAGTGGTATCAGGGCATCAACTAATGTAATCTGTATCTGTCTGCGTCACCGGGAACAGTGTTGACCACTGCTGCACATGATATCCTCACAAAGTTGCCTCCAGCACTCTCGATCTTGACTAAGTCTGACCACCTTCTAGAGTTTCCTGCCACTGATGTTTGTGATGTTTCTAGCAAGTGATGCAGGTGGCCGTCCACTGTTCTCTTTCCTTCCACTTTACCTTGGAGGACAGTGGACATCAAGTCTGTTCTCTCATTACGGATTGCGTGTCCAACA
>JBCAUA010038460.1:0-12035 GCA_038406235.1 Peronia verruculata | reverse complement strand
TCCATTAATCACTCGTTCCGCTCTCTTCCTCATGTCGGTATCTTTCCTTATCTATCCCCATGTGTAGCGATACTTCCTCTCTCATCTCAGCACAGTTTGTTGAGCTATTTACACTGACAGCTGCACTCAATTCCCACACGATCACACTTAACCCATTTAAGACTCAGGACCCAGGATAGTCCTTCCGAGGCTTTGATAGGATGACTTTCAGTATCAGCGACCCAGCAGATAGATTCAATATCGATCAGCAGTAAAAGTCTGTATGCTGATCGTGATTTTTAGTTATGTTGCCTCATTGGTTGTAGTTTGTCTTAACCATATTCGACTGAAGCGGCCAGTTCGAGAAAAAGACAGTGGATACGGATGTTATATTCTGATGTAATGACTATGAAAGTCAAATAGCAATAGATGGAAATGACTGGACTCATTTCTCCGTATGACTGAGTGACATACTGAATAGCTAACTGACTGACTAAAGCCCTTAGCCACTGATAGGCTATAGAGTATCACAGATGAATGGAGAGCTCTACTCCGTTTGCTCCTCTCTTCTGTCATGCTCAGGAAGTTGGCGAGAGATTGGTTTTCGTCAAACTATGATGTTAACGACTCGTTTCTGCTAGCCCCTTTGTCCCCCCCCCTCCCCCACACACACACACATACATGGCACAGTAACCAGCATGATGATTTTTGCAAGTGCCGACAACCTGGCGACATAACCGAACTATCTTTGTTTTCTTATCTTGACAATTGAAAGTAGATCGTCGTGTTGTCCAGTGTCTGCCTTGACCCTATTACAGATCTCTCTATAAATTACAATACAATAATAGTCCTAATAATAATAACATAATGATAATAGTAGATATATAAATACCTTCACCTTCGGCCAAAATTGAGCTGTATCACGTATGATTTTGTAAAACAAGGTGTTAAGGGTTAAGAGACCATCTCTGGCATGCCGGAACTGCACAGTTGTGATCTGGTTCCATTAGAGCTGCTCCATCAATCAACCTCTCTGGCCTGCTGACTGGTTAGTCGCCGCTAAGCTTAAGTGATCGACTAATGCCACACACAGACTTATCTGTTCTGTGGAATGTCTTAGACTCTTGGATTCTATGTACGAGTAAACACTCAGTAGACAGGAATGTAAATCTCTCTATCTGCTGAATGCCAGGCGCAGATTGATCAGCAGAACCAATGGAGATTGGCCTGTGTCATCCTCTTAAAATGATCTTAGCCTGGTCAAGCTTAAGTAAAGTTATTAGACTGCTATTACAACACGGCGAGTGCAAAGCTGACTGTGAATCTGTTGTCGGTTGATGTTGATTGAATGAATGATAGTTTTCATAACGATTGTAACTTAACATACATCAACTGACTATCTAATTCTGTATCTTGATCTAGATAACCATATCTTCACTCAACATCTCTTTAAGCTCTTGTGCTACTTTTATGTGTACATTAGACATACCCCGCGGGTGGCCCGGGGTTTATAAGTAGGTCCTCTACTCCCACCTGCAGGCGGTGTAAGCCCGTCATCGGTGGGGTGTCTCCCATGAAGTGCCATCCTCGTCATTCGAGAAGAGACATCTCTCTCTCTCTTTCTCTCTCTCTCTCTCCCTCTCTCTTTCTCATTGCTCCTGTCTTCTGTCCCGCTTTCTTTCTTCTCTTCTTCTTGACGTGTAAACGTATCCAACCGTGTTTGACACAGTATAGCCGTACCAGTAATCGTGCTGATGTGTCGTTAAACCTCAACACAAACAAACAAACATTACACATAAAAGTATACTCAAGCCTAGAAGAAGTACTCGTTGCATAGAATTCAATGCCTTTTTTTTTTTTTTTTCGTTTGCGCCGCAGGTGTCATTTTTACTGCTTCATTATCTTTCAGGTTCTAATCTCTCTCGGCGTTCCTCTGAAATCATTAAACTTTATCTTCCCCTATATCCGCCTTTCTCTGTATCTGGTGTCTCTCCCTCAAGATCCTCATCCTGGCCGTATAGATCACAGCTCTATTAAGAATATTTATGAAGTGTGTCGGAACGTTAAGCACTGAAGTGATTAGATTTTTATAGAATGTTATAAGAAATTGCAGAGACAACACCGAGTCTTCGTCCTCCCGTTACAGACTGTCTGATCCACTGTGGCTTGTGATTTGTGACTTGATACGTCCTGTGCCAGCTGTTTTTGTTTGTTTGCTTGTTTTTTGTTTTTTTTACCCAAAGAGCTGAGTCTTGGTTGTCTTTCTTATTGATGACACCAGTGGTATCCTATTTTGTTCTGTTTCAACTGTCTGTGTCGCTGTGCAGGATCTTTGCCAATACATCAGCCTCCTGTCGGTACCATTCTCCACAAGTAATCAATACCTTCACTTAAAGACGTTGTTTATCTTAACCGAGAGGGCAAGTCTAAGTCACTTTGACAAAAGCTCTTGTACATCACAATCTATGCCCCGAAAACAGCTATTACAATGTACATCTGCACAATACTAAGACAACCTTATGCATCATTTAAGTCTCTAAAAACTCTATTCTGTTTACTGCATGTTATCTCTTACGGTATCACTTTGTTCTCAAAAGATTGCATTTTAATGACAGCGTCTTAATTCTTAACCCTTTGAACCTTGAAAAACCTGGCGGTTGGAGACTCCGAATTTGAACGCCTTTCAGGAATTCCGGGCGGTAGGGGTAATTGGGTGAAATAAGAGACCACAAAGAAGATCACATTTTCTTTTTCAAAATAGAATTTAACTGGGAAAACATGTTTTGTCAAAGTATACTAGAAACCGCTTCACATGCAGGCTAGAAAATCTCACCAATACTGACACTCCAGACAGCTTTGAGTACTTTGGTCATCAATTTGCTCGGCTGTTGGTGAGTGTCGCGGGCTGATAACGCTTGAAATAATCTAAGAGCTGATCCCGTCACCAGCCATCGTCTGTCTGAGTTATACGCTGGTCGTGTTTTCAATTACAGGCTGACTCATTTGCTACTAGTAGTTTGTGTTAACGGTGTTCGATTAAGGCGGAGTATTCGAGTTAGGCGTGATGAAGATTGACAATGGACCTGATGAGTGAAGTAGAAGGTCGTTCTCAAGGACGTTGTATTCCGGCTGTGTTTGATTCTGAAATTGCAAGAGATGTAGGTCCAAATTAATCCAACAAATCGATGGGACACGCCTGAAACGGACATATATAAACGATTGTATTTCAGTGCTAGGATCATTCATGAATTTGAGTCTAAGCCCTTAGACTTCTACTATTACTCAGTCAAGGGATAAGAATTAGGCATCTGGACACTTTCCTTCTCCATCAATGATGTTACCTAATGCTGTTGTTCGTTGCCATGAGCTATGTGGGAGTGCAAAATATTCCTGTGTAATACTTACCGAGATAACCATCTCAGAGAAGGTAGAGAATCCAGAGTCTAATAGTCTGTTGCATCTAGGAATTGCAAAACATTAATTTGCGTATTTGGTAAGCCTAGCTGTGTCAAAAACCCGAAGACAAGTGAGCAGAGACGAAATGAAGTAAAAGTTAATATTGTATGACAGTTTGACTATATAGTCAGATCTAGTGGGAGAGTATTTGGACGAATCAATGTTACAGAGCGAAAGAAGATTTGATGGCTTATGGCTTTTTATCTCTTTAATTTCAGAATCCCCTCACCCTTCAAGCAAGGTATCAAAACTACTGGACTCTCTGTGCCAGCGCCATCGTCATCGTCAGCAGCATCATCATCAGTGCCCCCGCCTCCATCTTCCGCACCGTCGTCCAAGGATAATGCAAGCTTAAGTAGCAGCAGCAACAGCAGCAACAACAACAACAACAACAATCTCATCACCCGTAGCAACAGCGGCCGCTCTTCCCTGCCCACTGGGGGCGCCGAGCGAGGTCGTCTTCACCAGAACCAACAGCCACCAGTTGGAGTAAGTCCTGGGAGTAACAACAACAGCAACAACACCAACAACAGCAGCAACAACAGCAACAGCGGAGCTCCGGGATGTAATGGTAGTAACAACGGCCAGGCTTCAGCTCCAGGTAGGTCAGAAAAACTATTTTGTGCTGTTTGTAGTTTGTCTGTGTTGCGTCTTTCAACCGTCCTAGAGGTGTCTATCTCGGCTTGTTTGTAGAGCGAGGTATGTCAGAGAAAAACTGCGAGCTGAAATATAGGTGTTGTTGGTAAGACTTAGCGTGTTAAAGTGTAGAAGAGACAAAGTACTAACTATAATCAATGGAGAGATGGGAGAGAGGTGTACAGAGAGAAAGAATGAACAGCAGAATAAAATAAAATGAATGACGAAAAAGAAAGATGTAAGAAAATAAGAGAAAGAAAGAGAGAAAAGAAAGAGAGAAAGGAATAGGAAAAGAAAAAAAAAAAAAGAAAGAAAACAAAAGAAAGAAGACAAAATATGGAGAGCGAGAGAGAATTATATCTGAAAGAGTTGAAGAAGAAAAATTGCAGGGACAAAGAACGAGCTGTGGATCGAGATATGGTGTAAGAAAAAAAGAGAGAAAGAGAAAAAGAAAGAGAAACAAAGTAGAAGAAACAGAATGATAGAAAATAAGACAAAAAGAACGAAAGAGAGATATATTAGAACGAAAAGACTGGCAGGAAGAAAGAAAGAAAGAAAGAAGAGACAACCAGAATGAAAGAAAGGGCGAAAAAAAAAAGAAAGAAAGAAAGACAGAAAAAAAAAGGGCAGGAAAAAAAAAAGAGTTTGGAAAACTGAGCTAAACAAGAAAAATATAGCGCATAACGGTGGAAAAACATGAAGAATCCCTAACAGGAACAAAGAAGAATGGAGAAGCCTCGGGCAAGATCAGAAAAATGACAGACAATATGATCATATTTCATTTCCATTTACGAGCGAACTCAAGTTCAAGGGTGACTTTATGGGTGGAGAGATCTGCTGGTGCAGTGGTAGTAGGGCTTGTGTCTCACAGCAGGTGGTCTACGACTGGGTGTTGTAACCTGTGAAGATGGCATAAGATCGGGCGATGTGAAATATCAGGCATATATGAGGAGTGAAAATACATAATATATGGCGCTATGTCGAATCTTTTTTATTTGTTGTTGTCGATGTCGTTGTTGTTGTTGTTATTTGTTGTTGTTGTTGTTGTTGTGCTTGGCTTGGCTTGGCGTGGTCATTTAAGTCTGTCTACAGCCATGGGGCCTCCGTACAACTCCTTCTGCAAGGGAATGTTGTGCACCGTGCCATAATGACACAAGGCTGTCTTGTATCGTTTACTCTTTCCTTTTCCAAGAAAACAGAAAGAAACTAATATAAATATACACCCAAAGTATAGTTTTATCTTTACTAACATACAGGAGATGTAACCTAAAAATCTGGTTTTCTAAAATTCATAGTCAGATTAACTACTCGTAGTGCACTGTGCATTTTTACTACTCACATTTTAGCGTGGAGTAGAATGTAAAGACATAAATCAGCCCTATCAAAAAGAATATTATTTTCTCCGAAACCGATAGCTCTTCCACAGTATAAAGAAAAGATAACAGGGAAGTGTGATGTGATGGGAGTGAAAAGTAAGGAAAGTGAGCAAGGATGTGTTAAAGAAAAGAGTCAGGGTTTATTGATTAATTTCTGCAGCTGTTGTCACCTCCAGCTGTGGCCCCCAAAGCCTGGGCAGAGATGGCTGGGGAGTATTAGAACCCGCTAGCTGGGGAGACTGTCGCAGAGGATATAATATTATATTATGTTAACGATTGGTTGAAGGACTAACTGGTAGTAGTCTAATAGATGGATGGTATTGATTAGCACTGTGTATGTCAGATCGGTAACAAAGAATCAGATATTGAAACGAAGGTCAACATATTTATTCGTTTCTGCGATTCGTCCATCCACTCTTACTTCTCACTCTCTATTTCTCTCTCTCTCTCTCTCTCTCTCTCTCTCTAGATGGATCGTTTTGATTAACACTGTGTATATCAGATCGGTAACAAAGAAGTAGACATTGAAACGAAGGTAAACATAATTATTTACTCGTTTCTGCGATTCGTCCATCCAATCTCACTTTCTCTCTCTCTCTCTCTCTCTCTCTCTCTTTCTCTTACACGCACACACACACAGATACACATACACATATTTTAATATACCCACCTCAGTTCCTCCGAACTCTTAGCTGTTAATAAATTTAAATTTCTGCACCATTTTTTGGACAAACTCCACAGGTTTAGATAGTCTTACTTGGGGAAGATCGATGCAGTCTGGTTTATGACTGTACGTTCTTGTAATCCAAGTTCAAAAATTGTTATTTATTATATTGATTAAGATAATAATACTCTCACATTCTGTCCCCCTAAAACTTGGCGGTTTGTCCCTTTTATTGGAAAAAAAGTATGCATATGGGAAAGAAACAAAAATGGTGCTTTTTCCATAGTTTACTTTTTTATGCTCCTTTTCCAGTCCTTTTCCCTTTGCGTTTTTTATAAATCTGTCCGTGCTTTCACGAACGTCCCCCAGCGCCGGAAGGACGAACTTTTTTTTTTTTTTTTAATCTCATTCTGCTGCTTCTGGAAACCCCGACAATGAAAGAAAAAGAAAGAAAAAGGAGAGAGAGAGAGAGAGAGAGAGAAAAAAAATGGTATGGTTTCCCTGGACAGTCGAATTTATGTGAATTTGACATTGTGAGATGTTTGTTGTCGGGGCGGGGTTGTGAAGGGAGGTAAGAATATGCTGATAATGTTTGCACCGATGAGACACGAATGGATCGGAAGTGGCCAAGAAGAAAGTCGTTCAAGAGATTCTTCTCCCTGTCTTCTTGTGCATTGTAGCATGAATATTCTCTTCAGTGCACATACGAGGGGAGACAGAAAGTTGAACAACTTAGAAATAAACGAAACGAAAGAAAAGACAGCGAATAGGGAGAAACTGATAAAGGGAAGGAGGGGAGGGGGGGGGGGAAGACGACGGTTATGAGATTCTGACAGAAACGTGATCTTTTATCCCGAATAACATCATCACACGCGACATTTTTTTGTTTGTTTCTTTGTTTGAAATAACCTTTTCGTGTTTGGTCCTCAAAGGTTTTCAAACCTATTTAGTTTGCATTGTATATTATGTGCCGTAAAAGTTCACAATCTGATGTAAGATACGATCAAATTTAACTAGAAAACCTTATCTGAGTAAGAAAATAGAAAATGTCAACTTTTAAAAAGTGTGACATAATGATGATGTAATCAGAGACAAAATGCCACGATCTTTTGTCACAGTGGTACACATTTTCAAACATATGAGATCCAATCTTAGCTTTTGATATAGAACTGTGATATTTCATACTATTGCGAAAACAGATATTTTTTCCTGGAGCTGGCTTTTATATTTTTTAAATTATTACTACTTCCACTATTCAGACACTTGAAGTAATCTGTTTTCTGCTTTGGTGTCACAGTAGCGTGTATTTAGATTAGCTTTTCTCTCCTGTTCCGGGGCGCCTTTTTCGATTGAATTTGCCAATGTTTGACCCATTGCAGACTTTATGATAAAGGACTGTCCAAAATAATCGCGGCTATGTGGTTAAAAGACGCATATAGAACTTAGGAATCTGTTTGTGCAAAATCTGTCCATCAAGATGACCTACTATCCAATGTGACCGGATGTCCAGTGTGACCGATTGTCCAATGTGACTAACTGTCCAGAATGACCGTCTTTTCAAAGTGACGAACTAAATCCAATGTGACTGACTTTGTCCAGTGTAACTGACCGACTGTCCAATGTAACCGAGAGATCGACCGCCCGATGTGACCGACTGTTCAATGTGACCAACTGTCCAGTATGATCGATCGACTGTCCAATGTGACCGACTGCCCAATGTGATCGATTGTCCAATGTAACCGACCATCCAATATAACCGAATGTCCAATCTGAACCGACTGTTCAATATGGCTGACTGTCCAATGTGATCGACTGTCCAAATCTAGGCATGTTTTTGACACAATATACAACTTTGTCTGCGGAAAAGTGGACGACAGAATCTTTAGAGCAGCCTCACCCTGGAAATTTTACCATAACCGATTGTCTGGAACCGTCGGGTGACAGGTGCAGCTGAAGTCTGTCTGGCAGAGTGCTGGCAGGGAAACGGTTAAAACCTGATTTAATCTAATCCAGTAAGCCGTCACAAGCCTCTTATCTGTCCCGGCCAGGCACTGGGGGCACGAGACCAGCCCGTGCATTGACAGGCTCGAGTGTTTGAGCAGGAAACATCGATACGTTGTTATTTTTCTCTTCTTCCTATCCAGCTGAGAATTAAAATGTGCCAAAGTAATGTAACCTGGTCTGAGTGTGGAGATCAGCCTAACAGATGTACTAATATAGTAATAAACACTGGGCTATAAACTTGATTGTAATACCTCACCCTTGTTTTTCAGACTGAACTTATACAAGCTCATCGTGAACAGCATTTTAAGCAGCAAAAGAACGAAAATAAAGAAAGAAAGAAAAACGATAGAACCACAGAAAGACAGAATTATAGAAAGAAAGAAAGGAAGACAAAAGAAAGAAAGAAAGAAAGAAAGAAAGAAAGAAAGAAAGAAAGAGAAATAGTGATAGGACTGGAAGTTGCGGCCTTTATGAAGATTGTATATCGTATTTAGTAGACATTGGAAATTGTCTGTATCAGTCTAATTGCATGAGGTTTTGTTTTTTTTTTTCATTCAATCATTCAATCTTCTAGTAACTTCCCTCTGATACCTTGGTGTCAAGAGATACAAGAAATCTCTTTGAGAGAGAAGGACATTGCAGCACACGAAGTAAGACTTTTGTTGAGAACGTACACTGTCCGTGACTATTAGTCATTCTTGGAAAATGTAGGATTCTCAGACTATGAAGAGCTTGTACCATTTTTAATTTTACTCTGAAATAAAAAAAAATATAAAAAAGTAGTATGTTCGTCCTAGCAGTATGGTGTCAGAATACAGAAGGAATCTCTTTGAGACAGGAAAAAGATCAAGTACAAACTTCCTCTTGTTTCATACTCCCACTGCGTGCGATGATCTCAGGGTTCATTTGTGTGAACTTCACAGCTCCTGCGTAGCCTTTAGTGCGTTGATTCGTCTGGTGGGAAATGGGAATCTTAGATCTTGATAGGCTGTGAGGGAATAGTGTTGTGTTGATGATAGGCAGGGCAGTTATAAAGAAGAGGTTGCGGCTTCATCAAAACTACTTCCTGATGAGATCAGTATTTGATGTCATGTTTGTGTGCGGGGATCTTTACGTGGATCTGAAACGCATTTGATCAGATCCTCCACCGTTTCTAGTGATTTTTTATTCAAGTAGTCGGTCGTCTCATTTTAGAACAGGGCGCTATTAAAATATGTGGAATTAAAAAAAAAAGAAAAAAAGATGCGATTGTATTAATATATTTCATAACATCGAATAATTTCATAACTTTCAATTCCTTCGAGCTTCGACCTGAAGGAATCTGCGAGATGTGAGTGAGAGCTTCATAATTTTTTACCATCTCAAAACAAATTGAAGCTGGTTGATAACTGGACTTGAAATTTCAAGTGTGAGAGGGACATGAATTTGGAAACAGTTCACTTTGTCCTATCTCTTCTTCTATAATATGAAAGCATTTTTAACAGTTTCATTTAAAGTGCTGTGGCTAATTCCATGGTGGAACGACTATCTCTGTGTACAGTTTCTCGTGCCGAAATCAAATTAACTTGTAATTACATAATGCAGACAAAGAGGAACCACTTGGATCCCAGCAGTTTGGTATAGACAAAGTATCTTTATCTCTCTTTGCTCCGACTGTCGCACAAGTCACTTGTCTGTAGGCTGAGGATTTGTACACCCCAGATAGAGGCCATAACAGACCCCTGGGTCATCTGTCCTGCTTTATCTGCGCTTTAAATGGCCTTTCTCCCAGTATGGCGTCCTGCTACAGACAGCCATTTCTTTATCTTCCCTGCGTGTTGCGCGTGCTACCACTAAATGTTAGATCTGGGTCACGCTGTTCTGACCCAGAAATTGCTGCCTGGAACAAGGGCAAAAAGTCTTGAGGGGTTAAAAACCGAAGAGCCAAATAAACGGAAATGCCCAGCATCTTTAAAAAAATACATTTTAATTTGAAATTCTTCCTTCTAAACAAGATTAAAGTGTTTTTGGAGGAAATGTTAAAGGGAATGGCAGGAAGCAGTGAGAGAAAATCAGAAGAATGGTAATAGACTGAGTCAAATTTAAAACGCAATCGAAGAAACCAATCCAACGAGAAGAGTACGTTGTGGATGAAATTGATAGTTTTTCCCTTTCAAGTTAACGACCTGGGAATTCTGTGGAGAAAGGTCAACGTTTTACGGCGGATTAGACTTTTTTTTTTTTTTTAAATTTTCGTTACATACATACACTCTTTGCTCCTTTTCCTTTGGCGGTTTTCCTCCATTCGTAGATCGTTCCCTTTCTCTCTCTGTCTTTTTCTTTCTTTCTTTTTTCCTATCTTTCTGCCATGCTCTTTCTATTTTGTCGGTTTGTCTACCTATCTGTCTATCCTTCTTTTTTTTTTTTTTAATGGCCCTTTTATTTCTGTGTCGTTTATATATGTCTGTCTTTTCTACTTTTTTTGCTTCCTTTCTCTGTTTTGTTGTCTCATTTAGTTTTTTTTTATTTTATTTTGGTCCTTCTTTATTTTCTCTCTTTTTCATTCCTTTCTTGCTTCCCTCCTTTAATTTATATATTGCTCAAACTGTCTTTGAACACTACTAGAGAGCTCGGGGTGCTCAAACACATTTTTTATCTTTCTATGAAATCTGTTGTCCTGTTGATTTTACTTAACTACATCCTCACCGGAAAGATAGGCATAAAAATACCGGTAAGTTTGATTCACCACATAAAAAAAAGGAAATGATCAAAGGATTTAAAAAAAAAAAAGAGACAGGGAACTCAACATTCAAGGTATATCTTATCAAAGCTATAAACCAATATTTTATTTATGTCCAAACACAGTTTCAATATTTTATTAAAACTTAATGGAAACATATTATATGTAAGCCCATGTGCATATAAACGCTAATTAAAACAATATCCTAACTTTTCTGTGTCTTTGATATGACAAGATAGTCTGGTGAATTTAATCCACAAAGCTGCAACCTCTACAAGGAATGTTATGACGGTAGCGTCTGTATCGACATATCGGATATCATATAGATATAAACAAAAATATGAGTGTTCAGTCCAGAAGTGCATTTTACACAGGAGCGTGATGCATACATACTTTCACAAATTAACACAAACAGACAAATAGCATTTTGGCTTCTGGAGCTTAAACATGACTTGATAATCTTGTGAAGTTAAACTTCAAGCTGCGATTTTAGCGTTGAGTACTAAACTTGATCTCGTGTTTATATTACGAATCAGATGGGCCAGCAATATGAGGGCCGATTTCAGAAACACATTTTTACATATTATTATAAATTTGTCACAAATATCGAATCGCTAATCTTTGTTTTGTTGAACATTTCTGTGGAAATAAACTTTACACCGCATAAAACGTTTAAGGATACTAACAAAAGTCATGTGGACTTCACATACACTCATTGAGGGGGGTTCTAATTCTTAAATTTCTGATGTCATGACTTGACACAATTGAACATGTGAGATGGCGACAACTGGATAACGTTAGACCACTGCATTTGCTTTCGAGCTATATCTTGTATACTACAGAAAAGTGTTTAACCTTTTCTGAATTTTTAACCAAGCCACTTAATTACGCAATCTGCTATTTTGGTCCCTGAGATACGTTCCCGCTGGAGGTTGAAACGCCAGACATATACAGTGACCGACGATTATTGTTGCTCAAGTAGATTTTTTGTTACTGGCTGGATTTAGATGATAGGGAGAGTCTTTCTTTACTTATCAATTGTAATGTTTCTCTCTTTTCTCTCTCCCCCTGTCTCTTTTCTCTCTCCCCCTCTCTCTTTCTTTCTCTCTCTCTCTCTCTCTCTATCTGTCTATCTATCTCTCTATCTATCTATCTATCTATCTATCTATCTATCTATCTATCTATCTATCTATCTATCTAT
>JBCAUA010038439.1:0-12035 GCA_038406235.1 Peronia verruculata | reverse complement strand
GGAGAACAGCAGATCCATACATTGACTCATCATTACTATTACATGTAAATATATCCCCCCATAAGCACCCCCTAATAAAGCCTGTGCATGGGTTTTTCCAATTTGTTTCATTAATTTCGTTTTTTTTTTAATTTTTGCTTTTTGAGTATGAATGCACGAGAAGCTAATTCACAACTTGTAAAATTTCCCAGTGTGTAGAATAAGCAATAATAAGTGCAGTTTAATCCATGACCACTTCCATACCGTTGGCTGTGCATGTCATGATTTTGAAGAAGATTCCTCAAGATAGTAAAAATTATTCCTTGTCTCTCTCACCAAGCATGCCCTGCCCAAATCGCTTGACGTTCACCTGCATGGACAAAGATGAACATCCCCAATACACAGGTTGTTTTACCCAGGCCTAGCCTATTGCATAACAGGGATGCCACCGCCCCGTTACAAAAGAGCCAGACACTATAAAAATAAAAAAAAAAAAGTTTTCAATGCTGTCAGTTTTCATTGTTTTGAGAGAAGTTTGCAACTTTTGACAAGATCCTGGGATGGCACTATAAAATTATATGACGTGGAATTCCAAGAACTAAAAAGATCATACAGGCAGTGTCGTCATCATAATCAAGAAGTGTAGTTAGATTAAAGCTAGATCTAGAACCTCATTTCCTAGATCTAGAATCTCTAGATCTAGGCCGCGAACAGCTGCCTTCTTACACTAGTTTTCCCAAGATCATGGGCGCATTACTTGTTGTCAGCACTCTGAAGTCCTGATTTTCTATCAACAACTCTCGCACGACTGCATGTTGTCAGATGTGAAGAATTAAGCACTATGAACTTCGATCTCGATCTTCAAACAGTTGCCGAACAGTCCAACTATCAACTAGGCTATCATCTGAGGTAGGTGGATAACTCTTTCATATTTCTGGTTTTCACTGTCATCACGCTAAATTTGTATCGCAAACTATTATAAAACCGCGATTATCTCGTGGATTCAGTAAAAGTTGGCAGTTGATCAGCCAAAAGTAGGAAAGTCAGCGATGACCAAAAAGTCAGAATTCTGACTAAAATCGGCAGTTTGACATCCCTGGCATAAGTATGCAAATGTTGTCTTGCCTTTAACCCAGTGACAACACTTCCCGCGATATATGTGGGACAGTCTAGTGGTCAACTGAGATGTTTCCCACACCCTATTGCGGATTGATTCTATCATTTTTTCACACCAACTCATATTCTGCAAATGCCCCAGGTGTTTACAGTCCAACTGCAGTCAGGGTAGATGCACTAGCAGTATAAAAACCTGCATACTACATTTCAGCACTTTTGATTTCACAAAATTGTAGTGAGAACTTGTTAACTTTGTAAACTGGTGACTTATAGCTACTCAAAGAAAGGCTGCAGGAGGGAATGTGTCGTGAATTTCACCTCAGTACGTAGTTCCCTTTCTTAATTTAAAAACCTGTACTAACCCCTCATTCCAGTTACTGCTGTAGGGTTTGATGAATTTGCTCTAAAATTATTTTGGTTTCAACATGGTAAGTTCCAAAAAGTTGTATCAGTATCATTTTGTACTACACTATTACTTGCAGAACTGTTTCCAAGAGAAATAAGTGCATAATACCTTTCCTCTTCTGATGTCCTTGCCACCAAATCTTCCTGTAAAGCTACCTGCGTCACCAGCACCCATTCCACTTGCATGAGCAGACAGCCAGTCGGGTACAGTCTGATTAGCCTAGACACATTTGATAAACAACAAATTTTTTATTTGCATCTGAAATTTTTATCTCTTCTTCAGAGATGGAAATCATGATAATGATGAGTTCTTTAATCCTGTTGTGCATTAATGGTCAGAGAAACAAAATGAAACAAATATGCCTGATACCTTTCACACACGCTTAATGATGAATATTAATGTATGACAGAAAACAGTAAACCCTTACTGAAAAGTTCATACTATCAGGATAATTTTTTTAGGGAAAAAGAAAAGAAGACTAACTACTGCTATTTGGTTGGAGTCTTTAGATTTTCCCGAGACAAAGAAACTATGCTTAACTCTCATAAGAAACACTATCAAACCTCTAGTCTGTTGAAACAGATAAAAAATTTCAATACAAAAAAAAGTCAAAATTCTTGATCTTTCAAATGGCATATTACTGAGAGGAAAGTATGTCCACATATTAGCCACAGTCTTTTTTTACCTGTTTTAAAATTCTCACAAGGTGAGCAGCCATGGGCTGATCTGTATCTGCATTGAAAAAACTGGTTGCTTTCCCCAGATTGCCACAGCGACCTGTGCGTCCAATTCTATGAACGTATTCATCGATGGATGAGGGCAGGTCATAATTGACAACATGCATCACCTCAGGGATGTCTAACCCACGGGCTGCTACTGAGGTAGCCACCAGAACATTTGCCTTGCCCATCTTAAAATCTCTGAGTGCCTCTTCTCGTTCTTTTTGAAGACGATCACTAAAATTTCAAGAAATAGATAATTATTTTAGAGTTAAAGGTTTCAGCAGCTACTGCAAAGCATGAAATTAGTGACTGCTAAACAACATATGATTGTAATTTATGACAAATGCCATTTTTGTACCAAAAAAAAGTGATGGTGGGGGGATGCCATAAAAAATGTAGGAAAATGCTGCAAAGAAATGAAATTGGCTTTAAAAAAAAAAAAAAAAAGTTTTTAAATAAAAACTGTGATAGTTGATAGGCACCTTTCAGAATAATCATGAAGACATATTACAAAAAAGACCAAAACAACAACAGGGTATATGCAGTTAGTTAAAGTCGCCTTCTGTAGACGTAATACATGTACTAACATTATAATAATAATGTATTTCTCTTTTTTTTTTTTTTCTCTCTGAGACCCATACATTGGGCAGTTTTCAGGCTAAGCGTTTAAGTCATGAGCAGCACATCTTGCACACTGGACAAAGAATATTTGGAAGAAACATCATGTATACAATGTGCAAACCCACTTTCATTTCTTCACGTTTAGTTCTCAAACAACTTCTGTCAGCGTTTTTAGCTTTGCAGCATTACTTGCTGTCATGCTGATTTGACTGATCCAAAATGTTCACCACTAATGATTGAAATATAGCAGAGGTACATTACAATACAATGTATATCCGAGAGACAAAACAGCCCCTGACCGCAAATCCGGGGATGGATATTCATGAAGTCAAATCCCACTTTAAGCTGGCTTCAAAATGACTGAGCTTAGCATTTCTACCCTTCCATGAAGTAGGAAGGATAGACTTCCATTTAAGAAAAAAAGCTGAAAGGTGCCAGACAATACGACGACAGTGAAAACTGAGGTAATCGTGTGGCAAGCAGAGAAAATGCAGCTGCAGAACAAGGCCACATTTTCCACAGATCACAGATAACTCTCACTGACAGAGATAAAGTTATACAATAATAATAATCAGAGATGCCCTCTAACCTTGGGGGAAAAAAAAAACCTGAACTTTTCACGAGCGATAGAATAGTGAATACTCAGAAATTGAAACATCGTTAATAACGTGGTAAATAGCTACCCAGTCTTTCTCTTTTTGTCTAAGCCTAGATTAGATCTAGATCTAGAAACCTAGATGTATATCTAGACTAGATATCTACCTTCTCGTTGATAGATTTCTAAATCCAGCAGTGAATTCTGTGGCAGACTAAAATGTCACACAATGCTGGGTCTAATCTGATTTAATTAAGAAATTCCTCTCGGATTATGAACTGAAACTGGCCTCGAACACTTCCAAAAAATCCACTTGAAATTGAACAGAAAGAGCATGCTTCAAGAACAAGGCACAGTGTCCACTTTCGCACAAATAACAGAAAAGAAAGTGACCGATTGGACTTGCGCGACTTAAAAGAATGTCCAGTGTCGACGAAAAGTATCACCGGGCACTGTTCCGGCTCAAACTTCGCCAGGCGCTTCGTTTTCGGATTTTTCCCGAGCCGGAAATTTTTTTAAATGTTTGCCCCGAGCTCGTTTCCAACACCGGAGGAGTCAAAACGCCGTGAAAAAAAAAACAAAAAAAACAGAATTCCGGTTTTAACTGGAAAAAGGGCATATCTGAATAATAATTATATAAAATATGTGGGGCCAGATGTTTCTGGAGCAATCTCTGAATAAATAATGCATCATTATCAATATCAGTGATATCACCCTTACAGATTTTGTTTTCACTATGATTCATTCAATGTCAGATTCAGTGTGCTATTCTGAACCCGCCATCATCTATATTCACAAGGACAGCATAAGGACTCTCGCTCAATTCTAAAACTTCATGATGATCCAATTCTGTTCTTCTGGAAACAAGCCATGAACACGGTGTCGCATTTGGGCTCAAATTGTGTCTTTCAGTTCAGACAATAAATCCCCCCCACCAGAGCACCTGACGTGGGGTTAATGGGGGTCATGAGTCGGGCTTACGCCATAGTGTTTTGCCGTCACATTGCCCTTCATAATAGGTGAGTTTAATCCTTTATATCTATCATCTTTCAATTACCAGCACTCATCTGTTTGTTCTATATTCAAGAATAATTTCTCGGATATAATTCTGCGAAAACGAGATGTTCTTGTAACTTATTAAGTTTGTAAGTTATGTTCTTTCGAAAACTTCACATAAATTTTAAAAATTTAAACTATTATTTCCTTAATATTATCCTCGATTACACAAAAGTGGCAGCTTACATCTGTAAAATTTTAATCTCCACATTTCATAAAATGCTTCTTCATTGCTCAGTGCAATTTTCATGAAAGTGTGGTTGTTCAATAATGATTAAGGATATTAAACAGTTATTCGAATAGAAGAATGTATGTTTTTTCTTAAGATTTATGCAGAGAAAATCAAGTGACGGATCATACATATCAGGAACAGGACATGAGATCAGTGACTGAACTTTGTTGAATATGTAACAGAAAGAACAAAACAGAAAAAGACGACAGTTGGTCATAAGTTGGCAATGGTTGCACTAACATCTCAGTCCCACAATCTATGAAGATGCCATTGGATGTCACGTATTTACTCATCACTCAGACCAAAGCCAGCTTGGTACTGGGGAAGCTGATAGAATTAGCCTGGTGTTTAACAATTTAAATCAGGTCTTGAGCTAAGTCCACCGCCTCATTTTACACACTAATCTAGTCAGTGAAGAACCATTTGCTTTCATTCAAACCGCCATCGATGAATCCATAACACTTTATAGAGAGCTCTTCCTCAAGAACACACTTCCCAAGAAACATCTTCTGAAATGACACTGTCTGCCTTTTGTACTAAAATGAATGTGGACAGGCCTACTGGGAAAATTAGGGCCTAAAAAAAAAGTCACCAGTCAGTTTCAGTCTTTGAAAAATGGGAATGCAGTATGAATAACAGCATACAGATACTACAATTTGTAATGCATAATCATTTGTTACAAGTTGCACCAACGTTGCATTCCATGAAACAATCAGTGCAAAAAGAAACTGCATAAGGAAACTAGGCAAGAAAATAGAATGAGGAGACAAAAATCATCCATTCCATTAATATCCCGTTACCAGATTGGAGCTGGTTCTTTTTTTTTTTTTTTATTGATAATATTGTAATGTATCTCTCGTAAAGTTGGTTTATCAAATAGTCTTCAGTCCCGCCGAGATAACCACTCACAGAAGGTTAAAACGTGCAAAGAGAAAGTACTGTAATAAGTTTCTGTTGGATACAACTCCCTCTCAGCTGTTTCCCTTTAGGTGAGCGGACTTCTCTTTTGGAATATGTAAAGCACATGTTGTCTATCACCTTATCAAATTGCAAACTCATTGTGACTGCCAGTTTTGAGTTTTGGACAATCAAAGATAATCCATTTTTGACAAACAATGACAGAGATATACACTAGATTTTAAGCGATCCTGTAAAATTGTATTTGGATCTGCAGATATAAATTAGGTATGTTCTTTTATAGGCTTTTTCACTCTATCTAACTGTTTGAGTCATTTAACTGTATTGTTAAGGAAACAGTAAACATACGATGACAAATAAACCCAATACATCAGTGTTACAGCACTGCTCTGCTCCAGCAGTGCACTAGTCGCCGCGCCAGGTTAATGACTCTGTGACCTCAAACTGATACAGCGTTCGCTGACGCAATTAAAATACCAGTCCCCTGCATGCTGTGTGAAATGAAGATAATAAATGTGTATCTACCTATGAAGAAGTCTGTAACAGTGGATCAAAAGCCAAATAGAAGGGGAGGGGGAGAAAAAAATAAATTTGTCTATGTACACATCACAATAAGACCACAAGAGTAAAGTTGTGTTTAAAACACACAATTCAACATGTCTGATTGATGTTTGCAACTTAAGTGACAATTTCAGAATGATTATTCACTTGGCATTGTCAGACAACAGATGGTCCATGAAGTGAAAGTGTCTATTGCAGTGCTACTGGCAAATACTAAAGTGATCATTGTTCCTCACCCATGTATGCTAGTGGTAGGAAATCCAGACTGGCACAAGAAAGATGCCAAGAAGTCAGCATTCCTCTTCATTTCTACGAACACAAGCGTCTTTTCATTCCCTGAAGAGAGACAATAACTGAAAGTAAATATCTGTCCACTCAAGTTCACTAAAAAGCCTATTGGCGTTCTTTTTTATGATGTGCTAATCTCAAATGGCAAACATAAAAATTAAATCTGGTCTGCTAACTGTTTCTAAGGAACTCATACTCATCCATTTTGTTCACAGATAGACCAGGCTTTTCAAATAATTGAGCAGTCTTCTTGCCAATTTACAAATTAAGGGCTGGCACCTTTATCATGCCGCACTAATGTGAAAAGTATATATATCTCACTCAAGTGAGGTGATTTTTCTTTAAACACACCGCAAGTCGTTTTCATTTCTAATCTGAGCACTCTTAGGAGAACTTGGCCTGTGGTTTGTCTTTTGCCTTCATGCAAAATGAGATCTAAAACCATTGTCTACTTTTAACTTAAATTGGCATAATTTCTCTAAAAAAAAAATTGATGATAATAAAAAGCAAAATGAAATTTGCTGAAACTGTTGGGTAAATTCAGGTCTATATTAATACCTCCAGCATTCAAAATATCACACAGTGACTCCCTCTTTTGAAGGCGATCCACCTCAAAGAAATTCTGAGAGACATCAGTGTTTGCTCCTCCCACACGACCAACAGTGACAAAGAGATAGTCATTTAAAAAGTCCCCAGCTAATTTCTGAATCTCCTCTGGAAAAGTGGCTGAAAACATGAGGGTCTGGCGCTCTGTCTTTGCGGGCATTCCTAAAGTCTCCACCAATTTGCGAATTTCTGGCTCAAACCCCATATCCAACATTCTATCAGCTTCATCCAAAATCAGGAAAGACACCATCGAGAGACTGATCTGAAAAATACAAAATTTTCCACTTTCAATTAATCTGATATATATCATTCCTGCAAGCAATAGACAATAAGAGTAAATGGAAAAACAAATCCCATACCTAACATGGAGGCAATTCATGAGCAATGCATCCTGATTTATTTTTTCTGTTTGTCCATGTGAAACTTAAGTTACTGAACTCTATATGGCAAAACTAGTTACCATTGTCAGAGAAGATTTGGTTTGTGCAAAAGTGGGACTGTTTGAAATAAATAACATTTTCATTGATATCCAGACAGAATATCTCAGAATAGCTGAGATTAATGGGAAACAGTTGTGCTCAGTCCTATTACCTCCCTTTACCAGACAAGAGAGATTGAATAAGCAGTCTGAAGAGGAAAAAAATTATATTTGCGCCCTTTACTTGAATCCCATACAATGGGAAATTTTTTAAAAATTATGATGTACAGAGAATATTTCCCTCGTATTATGATAATTTTTCCAATTTTTTTTTTACAAAAAGTAAAGGGATTTCATCCTCTTTACACTGCTTGCTCAACATCGCTCTTGCCTGGTCAAGGGAAGTATGAGGCTGGTCAAAATGATCTCCCTTGACATGACACTCTCTTTTGGATGGGGCAGATAATCTGCAAAACGATCTCCCAATTTGATTATCTGCCATAAATGCCACTATGCAATGGCTAAAACTTACCTTTCCTCTATTGATAACATCCAACAAGCGGCCTGGAGTTCCAATAACAAAGTTGGCACCATTTTCCACTTGTCTCATTTGGTAACCGACTGATGTTCCTCCATAAACAACCACAGCCCGAATATCGGTCTGGTAGGCAAATTTACGGCAGTCATTGTAAATCTGTAGAGCCAATTCACGTGTTGGAGCTACACAAATAGCTTGTGGTGTCTGAACTTCTTGATGCTGATCTGTTGTCAAACCTTGCTTAATCATAGCAGTCAGTACTGGCAGTAAGAAAGCAGCCTGAAAAAAAGAAAAACAAAAATAAACAAACTGACACTCTTCCTTCCTCCTACTATGGAGGGGAAAGAAAAAGCCCAACCTAAAATTAACTATCCTAGCATAATGTATTAAATACAATAAGTAATACACAAGATGAAAAAATGATTGGAATTCACAGAAACTTGTGATTTTGGGATCAAATTTTCAGAAAATCTGTGACCTTTTTTTTCATACCGATACTAAAAATATAGGGTTTCCATTGTTTTGAGAGGAGAAGATTGCATGTTTTGACAAGATCATGGGATGGGACTATAGAATTATACAACTAGTGGAAATTCCAAGAACTAAAAAGATCCCACATGCATCATAATTATCAAGTGTAATTAGGGTTAATGTAGAACAGATCCAGAATGTAGAGATCTAGGCAGTGTCTAGATCTAGTCTAGATTGCGAACAGCTACTTTCTTACGGTGGTCTTTCTAAGATGATAAGCACATTATTTGTTGCTGTTTGAACTCTGGTCTGCTGATTTTCAATCAACAACTCTCATGTGACCACTTGACTGCATGTTCTTGGGCGTGAGGAATTAGATCTATGCGCTACAAACTTAAGTCTCGATCTTCAAGCGGCCGCCGAATAACAGTCTGAATAGATCTATCGTCCGAGGCATGAGCAGAACTCTTGTACTTCTGGTTTCATTGTCATCATGCGCAATTTGTATTGCAAATTATTATAAAACTGCAACTGTCTTGTGGCTTCATCAAAAGTCAGCAGTTGATTGGCCAAAAGCAGGAAAGTCGGCGACAACCAAAAAGTCAGCATTCGACTTAAGTTGGAAATTTGACATCCCTGTATACAGTACCAACTCCGATCTCCATCTGTAAACAGTTGACGAACAGTCCGACTAGGCCTATCATCCGCGGTATGAGGATAACTCTCGTACTTCCGTTTTTTACTGTCATCATGTGAAATTTGTATCGCAAATTATTATAAAACAGCGATTGTCTTGTGGATTCAGTAAAAGTCAGATTCGCCAAAAGTAGGAAAGCCGGAGACAACCAAAAAGTTGGAATTCCAACAAAAGTCGGAACTTTGACATCCCTGAACCCTGCACTGCGGATTCTTTCTGCTTACAGTTTTAATTTTGTTAGCAGAGAAATTACTCAAAAAATTTTGCTAGTCCACTGGGGATTTCAACAACCACTGTCGGCTTGCACGCTGACAGCTGTGACTCTGCGGCTGCAAATTGCCGTGACCAGCAAACTTCGCAGATCCTCAGAGCTCCAACAATCCTGATTAATTCTACACAGCTTTCATGAACATGCCCCTTGCAGTCCTATAATTTCTAAGTTTGCCACACTACAGCAACATAGCTTTTACCATATCAAATTTTTAGAGTTCTCACCGTTTTTCCTGAGCCAGTTTGAGCACAAGCCATTAAATCTCGGCCAGCTGTAATGATGGGAATGGAATACTTTTGAATTGGTGTTGGTTTCTCATATTTTGCACGTTTCACATTGCGCAAAAAAGTTGGATAAAGGCCAGCTTCATCAAAAGAACTGATGAACCCACACTGGTCTCGCCCGCTGACTTCCACTGGTATGTCATCATATTTGTCAAAATTGATTCCTTTTTGCACTGTCCCGCTGAAAATGTCTTCTTCTTTGTCTGAGGGTGTTGGCGGTATATAAGGAGCTTCTCGTGGTTTATCTATGGATTAGATGAAAAAAAAAAAATTTAAAAATCAGAGCAATTCATCTGACAACAAGATTCTTCATTTGAGCAATCATTTACAATAATAATGTTTATCTTTTAGCACAACATTCTGAAGAGTTAGTAGGTCACAAGAGGATATTAACTTTCAATTTCTCCTTTGAATAATAATTCTTGTAAATTAGAAAGTGGACACAATAATGACATTTTAAACAAGAAATGTTTCAATAATAAATCAAATCTAATTTCCTAAACCTAGAAATACATGAGTCCAAATAAAAAAAGAAAGAAAAGAAGCTAGTACATACCTCCTCCGTCACCTCTGAGGATGGAAAGAAATCAAAAGAGATCTAATAAAATTATCCGCATTTACTTTTTGATACGATATATTAACTACAAAAGCATTTCTGCTCTCTATGAACTACATCCTTTATGTTCGAATTATGAATATGACCAGCAACAACAAATTACCATCATCTTCATTAATCCACATGATTAAGGCCTATTAAACGGTATTGCTTAGCACAGTGTTGCCTATGGGAAATTGCGACTGGAAGCGAGATTTGATTCTCTTCCAGTGATACTGGGCACAAAATTGCATGTTTTCAAAATGATGTAATCGCTTGCTATAAACAAAATGGTCCATATACTCTCATGCTGCTGAATTCAGGGTTGCCAGAGGGTTCCAACAAAAAAGTCAGGACATTTTTTGAAGTCTCCCAATCCTACTGTCAGAGGACCAAGTGAAGAACTTGTCATGTTAACAGATTATGTATATTAGCAGCAGATCAAGAGTATGAATTAGTAGGCCCATAAAACCAATCTTTGAATGAATATTTGAGTGAACATATTTCAAGAGCTTAGTGGTGATAGCTGAACAAAACAATGAGTGTAACAAATTAAAAAGATGGCTGGTATGAGAATCTGGTTTCTTCTCAATATACTAAGTGCACGGTTTAAGGCAAAACATGTCTCATAGCTGAGCTCCGTGAAACACTTTGTGAAATTGAGAAAAAAAAAAGTATAAATATCTTTTTCCAAACTCAATAAGCTGTTCAAAATTAGTCACTATGGCAAAATCAAATTTAGCAGTTTGGCAAACAAAAATGCAGTCCTAATGAATCACAGAGATGCTCTTCCTGTCTTACAACATGCACACACCAAAACAAAAAACACCCAGTCTTGGCAAGTCTGCACACTAACAAGAGCTTTCTGATTAAATCAGTCATAGTTTGAGTTTGTGGCTGAGTTTTGCAACAAAATTCAATATAAGCTGAATTATAGCTCAAAATCTGAAAAATTACATAACACTGGAGAAAAAAATAATACTTACCCTGGTGAGCCTCCAGGTTTGGGTGTATTGCACTTCTGGCAAACTTTCCTGAAGGCAAAGTTGTTGTTGCCACATTCTCTGTAAAATTCAAATTTGAAAACCATAACATACATAAATAAAGGTTCACTCTTCTTATTTTCTCATTTTCTGAGCTTTTTAAAAAACAAGACTGCTTTTCTCTTAAATTAGTCTGATCAAAATGATCATGATTTAAAAAAAAAAGGGGGGGGGGGCAAAGATAAATGAAAGTGATTAGCATAATAAACAAAGAACTATTTCACAATTTAAAACTTCTCTTAGATCTATGAAATGATTAACACTGGTCTTCAAGATAGATAATTCATAACTGTGAATATTCAGTCAAATCAGATATGAAAATATATAAGTCAGCTCACTCATCTGGACAGGTCCATTCTCCTTCTCGCTTCTCTCTACCCTCATTGCCACCACTTCCTCCACCAAATCCACCACTGCCTCTTCCAAATCCACCACCTGCAATGTACAAGATCAAATCAAACAAAAGATAAATTCAATACATATGATGTTCCAAATCATGGCTTATATTTAAAATAAATTTTCACACTTAAATTTCACATTTTCAGGGTTCCCAGGACATCAGTGAAAAAAAATTCCAGACCTTTTCCAGACCTTTCCCAACAAATTCCAGACCCTATA
>JBCAUA010038428.1:0-12036 GCA_038406235.1 Peronia verruculata | reverse complement strand
TCCCCCGATGCAGAACCCGCGAGTCGATCCCGACCGCTCCATAAGCAGACGCCATACCGATTGAGCCACTGCGTCCCACTCCAATGTGCATCAGTACTGACTTTTGAAGTTCTACGCGCAATCACGTCAGAATGCTCTTGGAAAATGGTACTACAGTTATTGTGAAAAACAAAATTGACGATTTTAGCCCTGATCTGGGATTATATTCAGTCGCTTATAAAAATTATTGATTGTTATTATTTTTCATTTGGATAGGATAATAAATCCAACACTTCTATGACTGCAAAGTTATAGAAAATACAGTAGTATTGCAAATAAGTGACTTCCCCTTGCTTCATATTGCAAATAGGAGCTCTGCATTTGCAGTACTACTGCAAATAGGCACTCCATTTTTTCATATTTCATAGTCCTTAACAAGATATAAATACATACTTAAGAATCTAATAGTGTGAAATGGGCATTCTGCTCATTTTGAATTCATTAACTCACTAAGGACTGGGCGTGATTTGAGCACAATCCCTGCACCAGCATTTATCATGAAATATTTGGCATGAAGATGTAACAAAGCAATATAAATTTTTTGTCAGAAGGCAGGAGGAATTTTTGACATTTGTTTTGGGACTTACTTATTTCCTTTGGACAAAAGTTATTTTCCTTGGCAACCAAGAGTTACTGCCCTTTGAGAAAATGTGTATTTTGTAATTATTGTGATTAATTACATAATTAGGTTAACTATCAATGTAGCTCCTGTCAAATATAATGAGTTATCACATGTCATGCCCGTGTCTATGTCCTTGCCCTTATTAATTATGATATAAGATGGATGTTAAATATTTAATATGATAGTGATAGTTTGTGGTTATATGTCTTGTGCCCAGGGCAAATGAGTCACAAGTTGCGCCAGGTGAATTCAAGTCACAGTCATTTTTTTTTTTTACCGTTTTTGCTGTTTTCCGACAGTGATACCAAAATATATATATATTTTTTTTTTTTTCAGATTATAAAAAAAGTTAAATTGACATTTTGTGAAAGAAAACAACAACAACCAAAAACAACTTAGTATTTTATTCGGAGAGTAGTTACTAATGACCAAAAACAGCTGTATATCTTCATTGCCCGGGGCGACATCCGACTCATTTGCCCTGGTCGCAAGACATATGTACACCACAGAGTGAGTTTGAAGAATGTATGTATGATGATGTCAGAATCGTTTTCATGCAATCAATTAATTGAATTGATTGGTATGGAATGAGTTTTCTTTGTTATCACTGTCTGATTGGTGAATGTTCGATGATTCCCAACATAATTATGAGTAGAGTAGAGTCGGGTAACTTCGCCAGGCGGGGAAATTCGCCACCTGCTCTACCTATGCTAATTCCAGCTAGAATAATCCTTTTTACCTCTGTTTGGACGAGTTCAAGTGGCATCCTATTTATAGTTTAAATGTTTTGTTATGCGATTTTATAAAACAATCAAATTAATCAAGTGATGTGTGAAAACAACAGCGTGTCCCATGTGGTGACATTGATGCGACCCTGTGCAGCACCTCTCTTTTCTTGCTTTTCCGGTTTCATTGCCCACATTTTGCCTTACTGGGCTTGTCACTGATTATCATTATTTGTCACAATATAGTGCAAGTTTGCTTCATAACTGCTTTTATTAATTTATTTATTCCTTAAATAGAAGTATTTGACGATTTGTATCTTTGTGAGATTTTTTTAATTAAAACTGTGTTTGTAAAGTAATAGGTCGGGGAAATTTGCCACTACTGTAGGGAAAATTTGCCAGACACAATTTTAAAATTTATTGATTCAAGTCTTCTCAATTCTACTTTGTACAGTAGAACTATGCTCTGTGACCATGATAGGTAAAACAAATAAACATATCTACAATCAATACACTCATGAGGATATAGAAAAAGCTCTTGAAGCTATGAAAAATGGTTTAACTTGTACTCGGGCAGCTGGACATTTTGTGTGTTTGGGGGTCAGGGAAGGGGTGAAGCTAAATGTAACATGAGTTTAACTTCTACTGACTTTTAAATGGAATAATAAACAGAAACTAAACAGAAACAAAACAAACTCAAAACAAAACAAGCAAAGAAGACAATTAAACAAAGCTTATCCAGCTCTGGCGAATTTTCCCCCATGCCGGTGGCGAATTTCCCCAAACTCTGGTGAAATTGCCTGACAAGAGTCAAACATGTAAAAACACCGAAACTTCAATAATACGACAGGAAAGTAGGGCAATTTAGCCATATTCTTCATTTTGATTGCTTGCTTAAGTTAGTATTAATAGAAAGCCAACACTGTGGAAGGAGAGAGGGAGGTCAAATACGGCAGCACTACCTGAGAGTGGCGAAGTTACTTGACCCTGCTTTACACAATATCATTTAAAGTTTTTGAGAAATTAAAATTTTTGAGGTCAAAATTTAGAAAAATCCGTGGCCTCTTTACACACCAGTTTTTAAAAAAATATGGAAAATTAAGTAAGCATTTTATAAAATAAAAAAAACAAACTAGTGGGACGAAATATAGATACATGTATTGACCTGAAAAATGTATGTCCATTGAATTTTTATACAGAGCTAGTCTTTATTTGTGTGCATATATTGAGATGTGACATGATGGAATCAGGCGCTCGTCAAAACTGAACTGAGAAATCAACAGTGAATGAATTTTTAACACAGTCTTTTTTTTTTTTCTTCACCATACCCTTCAATATGAATAAAAAAAATGCATTTCAGAGTTCAGTTTACTGAAAAAGATAGAGTAAAATAAAAAAAAAAATGTAATTTAGTAGCATGGCCTAACAAGGATCAATAAGGATCAACAAAAGTGATCAGCCATTTTCTCAAGCAGTAACAGGTCACCCCATTGTCTATATTTGCCGAAATCTCAACTTCTGCTTAGGCAGAACAACCAAATTTTCACACTGAAAGAGAAATGAATAATATTTACAGTGATAGTCTGATACCAATGGCTTGGGACTCGGTATGTGCTCAAAAATTGACGAGAGCCTGATTTCATTGTGTTGCATCTCATATTCATCAAAGTATCTGATACAGATAGAGATATTATCCTCTTTCCTGTGATTTCTTTCCTCAGGAATGAAAAAATGGAAAGTGAAGAGGCAATAATGGAGAATGAAAACAATTCTAATGTAGAAACAGAGTCACATATTCGCGACCAACAAGGATTGGAAGGAACTAACGTGGAGCAGATCAGACCTGTAACAGAAGAAAGCACACAGTTGAACATCCAAGAGCAAGATAGAGATTTGAGTTCTGGGATAAATCCACTGACCTCTGAAAGTGCCGAAACAAAAGAGTACAATTGTGAATCTGCTAACGTGCCTGCAGAGCAACCTGAGACATCAGCACAATCCACAAGTGTGGCAGGAGACAAATCAGAAATACCATCTGTAACCAACCATGAAGAACCGAATAGTGAAGATACTGCCAGGGACAGCAGTCATATCTCTGGCACATCTGTGGCAGACATTCCAGATTACGAAGATTTTGTGGGTGAACAGCATAACTCTCAGTCAGAGTGTACTGTGTCTGCTTTGGAATGTGAGAGTAATCAGCTGGTGAATTCAAATGATGCAGAGAATCAGGAGAGAATTCCTAAAGATCTGGAAGAGAAGGCGGAGATCAGACCCCCAGTGGAACCAATGGAGGAGGATAATTTTAGCTTAGAACAGGTAGACAGCTCCTGTGAAAAGGGCAAAGAACAGATTGATAATCCTACGCAACAGGTTGATAATAGCATGCACATGGATTTTGATAATCTAGCTGAAATTCAAGTAAATGAAGACCGTGACAATGAAACAAATCTAAGTGCTTGCAGTGAGAAAGAACCTGATGCTGATAAAGTGTTGAATGAGGAAGAGTCAAATACTGTTAAACCAAGCGGTGGTGAGAATTTTTGGGAGGATGATGTTGATTTGTTAGGAGAGGAAAATCAGGATCTTGACAGCAGCAGCAAAGATAAGGATGTAAGTTTGAGTTTGTCTGCAGACTCAGTATCAAGAAGCGATGTAGCTGAAGCAAATATTGAGACAGGTGCCACTTCGCATGGAGAAGATCCAGTGCTTGAGGAAGAGACCTACTCAAGCAGTCAAAGCATTCCAGTGCAAGAGGAAGCTAGTGGCAACAGTAGCAAAGAAATATGTGATGATGTTGATGTAGAGGAGGCAACTTTAGATTCATCAGCATCATGTCAACCAGAATCTGGTAATGTTGAATCAAACACAGTTAATGAGAGCAGAATAGCTGCAGAAAATAATGAAAATTCAGAGAGCAGTATATATGTTTCAAATGATGAACAGATGGACAGTATTGCTGATGTAGTAGATTCCAGTGTTCAAGATACCACACCTTTACAGAACGATACTGGCCATGAGATAATTATGGGAGATACTAGTTCGGAAAGTATCTCAGGGTCTACAAATCTTGAGAAAGCCAGTGATCTGGATATTACAGGAAGAGCAGAAACCAAGGAGGTGAAAAATTCCTTTGATGTTCCCTCTGTGGAAGAAGGTGAATGTTTGTCCCTGCCAGACATGCAGATAGAGCCTGCTAATGTTTATGGTGGAGCTGAGCAGTTTGGAAACATTGAGCAGCCTGATGGAGTCATGCAAATAGAAAAGAGTGGAGATGAAGGGACTAGACAAAAGGAAGAAAGTTCTGCAGAGGAACGTGAAACAAAAGTTAATACCAGTGAACATGTTGAAACATATGAGGAAGAGCAGGTTGGAGGAAAGAATGAAAATTCAGTTGCTGTGATCAATGAGGAGAAAGATTTGGTTGCTGCCGATCCAACAGTTGAAGAATGTCAAGATGTGTCAGCTCAGCAACACTCAGAGTTTCTGCCTGAATCAGAAAACATTCCAACTGATGATACGCCAAAAGTGGAAAATAAAATAAATGAGTTGGTTGAATATGCTACAGAAGCAGAATTACCCACAAAGGAACTCTTGAACGATGCAACAGAAGCTTCAGTGGGAGATGAATCGATGGATGAACCCCTACAAAATACTGAAAAGTCACCAGAAGAGAAAATGATGGATATAGCATCGGACACTGAAGGAGTCAAAACACATGAGACAGAAACTGGAAAAGTATCACAGATGTCACATCAGGAGGACAATCTAGGTAGCTCTTTGTCTAAAAATGTGGTTTCTGAACCTGATCAGACTTTTCAGGCAGCACTTGAGAACATGGAAACAGAAAGTGAAACTCAGCTTGAGAGCAGTGTCAATGATGGAATGATGGAGAAGATCAGTGATGAAGTTAGGGAGGCAGGGGAGTCAGATTCAGGTGTGACATCTGTTTCAGAAGTTGAGGAAGGTGCAAATGACACACCCTCAGGGCCAGCTGAGAGTATAGACAGAGGAGATAACGACCGTAATGCTATGATGGAAATTGACCACATCAAGAGTGAGGTTAGTACTGATGAAGTTGATGTAAGATCGGTCATTGATGACTCGAAATCTGAATCAGTGTCAGGTGAGAACATCAAGCAAGAACAGGATGCTGATAAATCCATGGAAGAGGAAATTGTGGTCCTTGATGATGAAGGTGAAGTCGTGAAACAGGAATCAGGAACATCAAAAGCAGAGGAGAATGGCCTGGGCATTCAGATCTCAGCAGTCTCAGGGAATCAGCAGCAACTACATGCCAATGCAGAGCAGAGTCCGGTAAGTTTAGGATTGTTTTTGGTTTCTGTGGGAAGGTTCTGTTTTGGTAGATCCAGTCTTTGTTGCATATTTCTAGAAATAAGTGTTATTGATCAAACTGAAGATTTTGTACTGAAGGAGGGGGCAATTTAAATTAGATTAGATCTGTATTGGATTGATTCGAAATTACATTAAAAACTATATTATTTGTTTGGAAATATCATATACATATAATAATATATTTATCTGTATGCTTCATTGCATCTTAATTATAACGGGGCATGAGGAAAATTTTTCTCACTGATATTGTAAAAATCTGACAATGTGCTAGAGATTTAAAAAAAATTTTTAAATTTTTTTTAAAATTTAAGGCAGCATTCATTTATTAAGTATTTAAAGTTTTCTGAATGTATGATGTCTGTAGACCAAAAATTCCAGCCAAGAGTTCCATTTATATATTAATTTGAGATTTTGTTGAATTATCAGATTAGACAGAGGTGACAAGAAAGTTTTTTATAATGGGGAAGAGAGAGAGAGATCATTGAGAGTGGAAAAAAAAGAGAGATAGAGAGCGAGAGATGATATGAAAGTGCTCTTTTATGAAATTCATGATGCACTGAAGTGAGAAGATATAGACTCTAAAAGTCAGTTAATAACTGTGTGTCCGTGAAGAAAGTTGGAACAGTTATAGATTATCTCCATAAATTGAAATTTTTAAACTGTCATACTGTTGTAATTCTGAATATTTGCTTTTTCAGAGTAATCCCACCAGCACAGGTATGTACAGAATAGTGAAGCGAACTTTGCATAGCCTAAACACAATGGAAGATTGTTCACACTGGAAATGTTGATTGTCATCTATCATGCCAGTGATTGTATCGAGATAACCTCCATCAGGAGGTTGAAAGACGTATATAGAACGTAGTGATTGTAGCTCATGATTTCTGTAGAATCTAATGAATATATGGAAGTTGCTTTGAAACTTAATGTTTAAGTATTTTCTAGACCCTTCTATGGTTCTCTTTGCTTGACACATTTTTTTCATTTTTAGAATAATCAAATACAATTGAAACATGAGAGAAATTTTCAGTAGCATACTATATAAACTGACCAGATTTAGCAACAGTGCTGGAGGTTTTGTCATCCGAAAACACTGTCAAATGAAGATCTGTATAACCAGAGCTAAGCAGAAGTAAAGAAAATGTGTTAGAGAGAAGGTACCAGTGTCAAGAAATATGGTCATTTCTAAAAGCATATAAAAGACTTGTGTTTTTAAAATGTTTTTAAATGTGAAATTTTTGGAGGTAAAAATGAGATGGTTAATTAAATAATCACAAACTGTGTAATACAGATTTTATGTTTTTTCCATCCACAGCTAGTCACAAAACAGAAACCCCAAAGATCAAGTCTTCCAAATCTAAGACACAGACCTGCCTTGTTTGTAGCAAGGTACGTGGCTCAAGTAGCATTTTGACTTGTGTTGGAAACTTCCTGTAAAATGAAAATAGTAATATTGATACAAGATTTGCATCATTTTTATGAGTTAATACTTTATAACTATGAATGGTAAATACATAACAGGTGTGCTCTGTCATCTGGTGTTATTGTACTATATTTATCCTTATGACTTATCATTCCTTATGTTATCTAGTTGGTGTTTCTGTCTGCAGTATTGTGACTGATTTTTATGCTTTGCTGCCAGAAACTCTTCTTTTTTATTTTTTGACTCTTTTTTTTTTTTTTTTTAAAAAGCTTCATTCTTTATCTCCTTTCCCAACGTAGCACATGGAAAAAAAATTTGATCTAATTTTTAGAAAAAAATTTATGTTTCTTGGTGCCTTCTTAAATTTTTTTTGTGTGTGTGTGTGAGTGTGTGTGTGTGTGTTTTTTTTTTTTTTTTGTTTAAATGCTTCCTTCCAGTAAATTTCTCATTTCAACATGAAAGTTTGGTTACAGTCTGAAATAGTTTGAAACATCTTTTCCAGGTCACCAGATGCAAATACAATATTGTCCGCAATGGGGATACTCGGCACTTGTGTGATGATGCTTGTTTCAAGCAGTTTCGAAAAAGTCCCAGCCAATACCTCAAGAGCAAGGACGAAAACAAAATGGCAGCAAGATCACAAGCACTTGCGAATGCAGCTGTCCAGGAAGCCCTCTTGGTGAACAAAGTGCAAGCTGCTACCAAACAAGAGGGGTACAAAACTTGTGCAGTGTGCCAGCTGATGAACTTCAACACCCAGCATCCTTTTTGTAACTGGAAAGGCTTAGATTTTTGTGGGGAGTCCTGCCTTGGCAAGTTTCAAGGAAACCTCAACACATCCTGCTCGTTTTGTCATGCTTACATCCCCATTGACATGAGAGCCACCTTCTGTCTGAAAATTGGAAATGATATGCGACCATTTTGTAAACAGCGATGCTATACTGAATTTAAGAAGAGGTTACGTCTGTGTGCCTTATGTCAGCGAGACCTCGCAGGTGTACCAACGGCTTTCACTGCCATGGTGGGTTCTGATGGCAAGTTTCGGGAATTCTGTTCTCAGCCTTGTCTGAAGAAAATGGAAAATCAAGTAAATGATGTAGAGGTTTTGAGTGTGGACAAAGGGAATCTGAAACAAGAGATTATCACTTGTTCTGTGTGTGAAACAGAGGGAGGCATGAAGCACACTGTTATATTCCAAGGCAAAATAAATAAATTGTGTAGTGACTTGTGCCTGTCTGCCTTTCAGAATACTAATAAACTCAACTTGAGCAAATGTGATAGCTGCAAGAACATCTGCACTGCTGAAGAGGCACAGGCTCACTTTGTTCAATTTGAAGGTCATTTGAAACGATTTTGCAGTGATCAGTGTGTGAATCATTTCCGCAAGAATAACAGTAAAGTGATGAAATGTGGCTGGTGCGCCACCAAGAAGCTGAACTTCGACATGATAGAACGATTGGATGCAGAGAATAAGTTTCAGATGTTTTGTTCGCTGAATTGTTTGTCCCTCTATCGTGTCAATTTGCAAGCAAAGTCTAACCAAGCTGTTGCTTGTGATCAATGCAAAAAGGTGAGTAGGAGACATAAATGAGTGGTGTTTATGATTGCTGTTCAATATTTGTGAGGGGGAGCAATTTTATGCAGCAAAGTTTGATGTCATCTTTATTTATCAGACTGCTTTACCTAAAATTCATAACGAAACCTGTGAGCTTTATGGAAACTGAAGGCCTAGGATGTGATAGATTAATAAATTGCAATCACCATGTCAAAAAAGTGGTCCAACCCATGAGGTCCATGAACTAAACAACCTAATTTTATCAGCTGTATAAGTAAAGCATGTATATTTTGTGCATGAATGTGGTGAAAACATCAAACAAACAGCAGCAGCTCTTATTAAAGTGGTGAATGCTAGTGAATTGCATACACACAGGCAAGCACAGTCTCTGATTTGTTGTCCTGTTAAAATTCATTTAAAAGAATATTGCCCACAGCACAAATATGAGTGATACTTTTGATTTGTTCATGGTCATTAAATCTCAGTGTGCGATTTCCAGTCAGCTTTGGAATGGTTTGATAGAATCCTACCAGCTAATTTTTTACTTTTTTGTTTACAGGTAGTCCCAGCTCAGTATCATCTTACCATGAGTGACGCTTCAGTGAGGAATTTCTGCTCTTACACATGTGTCATGACATTTCAGTCTCAGTTTACAAAATTCCCTAGCCAGGCATATGGGGGATCTGCTACTCCGACTACTCCCCAGTCAGGCCAAACACAACTAGCAGGGGTGGCAAATCTGCCACAGAAAGCACCTGGGCCCAAAGGGCGTGGCCGCATGAGTACACGCAAAGGTAAGGATACTCCTTTTGAAAGAACAGTTGCCTATTTGGGCATTGTAGTCATCCAGAAACATAACAGCAATTTTTTAGAAGGCAAGCATTATGCTGCCTCATATTTCTTACAATCAAGTTGTAATATATTTTCTGGCATGTAAAATCTAAGGCTCTCTTGATTTGGTGTTTCCTCAGTCTGTCTTTTTCCCAGTTTTAGCATAGTATCTGAGTATTTTAATAGGTAGACTGTCAAAGAACACCTTAGAAGGCATATGAAAATTCAGGTCTTTGTAGAAAATTCTGAATGTCGTTGACTGTTTTTGACTTTTGTCAAGCCCAACAGCTTATTAAAACTTCTGTTATTTTTCTTTTTGATGTGATACAAATCTGGCATGATGACCATGAAAACAAAAGTACAGCAGAATTTTGCTGGCATTTCATGTTGAAAACTTAAGATCTGTTCCAGGCAAAGTTCATAGTGCTCACTTCTTCATATAGATATGTGATGGATTGCTCAAATAACTAATGGTACAGCCATGGCCTTAAAAAAGTGAGGCAAGAGAAGAGTACTTTCTGAGCAACATTTTTAGATATGACATGTTCTGATAGTGGTAGCACTGCACAAAGCACATGTTATCATTAGTTATTATTCTAATCATGTTCCACTTTTTTTTTTTTTTTTTCCATTTTTTAATAAACCAGCTTCAATCCACATTTAATGGAAACCTCTTAAATATGATGGGACAAAATTTTTTTCAATTTTTGACATCTCTAGTTCAAAATAAATGACAGTCATTGTTACCTTGCACCAGCAGGTGGTTTTGTTTGATTATGGTATTTTTATCAGTGATGTAGGTCAGATGAGTTATTGTATTAACATTCGTTGTTTCTACCACTCAATAGGCTCGGCAAAGGACCAGTCCCCTTCAATTCCTGTCATCTCCAGTGTTATGTCCTTAGCACCACAAGGCCGTAAGTGTTCTCCCTAATTTACTCCTTTTGCTGCTTACTCATTGTAGGCTATATGCTGCCATCCTGAGGGTCAAAGGATTAAAAGTGAAAGTGATTTCTAATTTAGGGAAACATTTTTTTTTTTAAAGGCTGCTCCCTCATGAATGGCAAATTGCCCTGTATATTCCGAATAAAAAGAAATAAAGTGAACATTCAGTTTGTAAGGAACACAGGGAGAAACAAGGAAGTACTTCAAAGTTTCTTCCCATTCTCCACAGACATAAAAACTAAAAATGATGGGAGATCTGTGATCAGTTTAGTGGAATGGAATAACATCTGTAAAGTTTTTGTGGAACATGATGTTGCTGCAGAGTTCTGTCTTGTCTTGTTTCAGTAATGACTGATGGTTTTGTCTTCTTTCAGGTGACCAAAATTTAACCTTTCCTTCTGCCTCCATGTCAGCCTCTGTAAGCACTGTGAGTAATTCCTGTCGTGTTGTTCTTTCTCATGTTTTGCAAGCTATTCCGTGTTTACTGACTCAGCCATAGCACAACTGCTCCCCATGATCAAGAATGCTGAAAACCAGTCAGGTTGGCTGATTATGAGATTTTTGCCAGATTTGCAATATTTATGTAAAGGATGCATGGCGTTCTATTCTTATCCAACCACTATGTCCCTCTCGTGTATTTTCTGGCCCAGGTAATGGATCACTTTCTCATTCATAATAAATCTGGAAAGATGCCAGTGTTTCACTACCAAATTATAACTTTGCACGCAGTTTGAAGAGTATTTTAGTGTCAGAATTTTCCATGTTGCTCCTTCGAACAGGCAAGTAATGTGGTTCCAAGCGGTGACGGCAAGCAACAGATTCTCATCCAGCCTGCAGTACCAAAGGCAGGGAAGAACAAATCCTTACAGTGCCGACCTCTGACCCAGACCAAAGCCACTTCTTGTCGGCCACACTCACAAAGCAAAGAAGTACAAACAGGTTAAAGAAACAAAATGTGATGACTTCATGTGTGTTTGAGAAGTGTGAATATGTTATATTTCAGACTGAAATTAAAACTTGCGTTGGGTATAAGGCATTCTCAAAAGCTGTCTACTGCAATAGGTCAGTAATTTATATGATAAAAAATGAAATGCTTCAAATGATTTGTGTCCTACTCTGATTTGTTGACAGACATTATGATCAAACAGCTTGGAGAAAAACCAACAGTATGGAGAAAATTAGCCCATGAAAAATATAAGAAAAAGTTAGATCATATTTCCACAAGAGTAATCTTTTTTTACCAAGATTGGAACAGGAAATCTTGCCCAATTGAGAATGTTAGTTAAAGATCATAGAAAAGAGGAGTAAGGTCACAAACAGATTTGAAATAAGTGTTAACTTTCATTCTTTAAATGGGCATAACGTTAGTGTTTTTGACGGAGTCTTATATACTGATTATAGGAAAATTGTCCTTACTTAGGGAGATACTGTATGTCGTAAAAATTGTGCATCTAAAATTATGGTCAGTGCAGATTTTCCTTATCTTGAAATGTATGGCTTATGATTTTGAGAGAATCATGTTCTAACAAGATGCGTCTAA
>JBCAUA010038417.1:0-12036 GCA_038406235.1 Peronia verruculata | reverse complement strand
ATAATCTTCACAGTGATACCAAAAACTCCATATCCTCAAAATTTGACGAGCGCCTGATTTCATCGTGTCGCGTCTCAAATGTTAAAGACAGTATCCAGTGGGCGGTTATACGGGACACAGCATTACAACAGCTTGGTTTCATTCATTTATCAGAAACTCGTTACAAGAGCCTTGGAGAGGGGGACCACCGTGGTCGAGCAAAGGCGTATTTACATCTAGAGTAAAAGTGAGCCGGGGCTCATAGACATACTATACTAACTAGACTCATTGCGTCTCACTTGTTGCCATCGGCCACCATGGCCCGAATTGAACGATGTGCGCTTCATGCATAGTGCAGTCGAATCAGTGACTTCTAGGGCCGACGATCTGTTGAAACTAGGGCGGCAGTTGCCCATACGCATAAGGTATTTTTAATAGTAGTCCTATGTCTATAGCAGGACTCAAGTTCTAGGTGAAATGTAGATTCCGGAAAGTGCCAACAAATACAGAAGCTCTGCCTACTAAAAATACACTGCATCCCCTCCTCCAAATAATAACACGATATCATAATTTCATATACAAACAGACAGACAGATGAAAACAGGGTTGTAAAAGGGTTTGACAGCACATATGGATACACACAGTGTCGAAGACACATATAAAGACCCAGACAGAGACCACATTGGCCGGGGGGGGGGAGGGGGGAGAAGAAGACAGACTTATATAGTGCATAGGGAAACCAGACATACACACACAAACACAGACACATACTTATACCAACATGTTGAAAACAAAAGGATAAAAGTAGTAAAAGAGAAGCAAAACGTCAAACGCATACTTAGATACAGGGAGACATGTACACATATACACATCTAGGTACAGATGGATGTGGACTTTACACGCACAGACATATTACAGAGAGAGAACAAGGGAGACCTGCAGTGCTTTGAGAAAATGATTGTGAGCAAACATAATGTTACGACTGGTAGCTCAATCTTGGCAGATCTCAGTACATGTGTGTTACTATTTCTAGTGTTGTCCTGGTCCAGTAAATGTCTGGACGGATGGATTGATGGGTGGATGGATGTAAAAATGGATAGGTAGACAGGTGGATGTATGGGTGGATGGATGAATGAATGGATGAAGTGATGGATGGTTGGATGAATGGATGAACGGATGGATAGATAGATGGATGAATGGATGGATGAAATGGTGAATAGATGGATTGATGGATAGATGAATGAATGGACGGATGAATGGATGGATAGAAGGACGAATAAATGAATGGATGGATGAATGGACGGACTGGTTAATAGATGCATATTATGGTCATAATAGGGGGGGGGGCACAAATTGACATGTAACAAAGAGATAAATAATACCATGATTTTGAATGTCAAATTTATATTGAGATGATATGGTAACAAAGCTGATGTCTGACATCTAAAATGGCAAACAGTGTCTGCTATAGCTATACAGCCAATGTCTAGGGTCAAGATGGCTAACCATGGCCGGATGATACGCCCATCTCTTCACTTTGACACTGCGCATGTCCCAGCCACATACATGACTGTCATGGTGAACTATAGGATCCGGAATTGGAGAATTCCCGCAATCAGTAACTTCAGCTAATTGGGATGAACCGTTTCATTCGTGTTCTATATATTAGTGTCTGTTTATGTAAAAGATTAACACTTAATCTACACTACACATCTTCAGCAAAACCCACAAACCGCTTATAGCCTTGAAAACCACTGAATGGACTTATATGACATTCGGCACGCAACATTGTTGCATAAAGATTTGTGATTCTATTTACATACAGCCGAAAAAATAGTGCACCATATTTAATGTAAATAAATGTAATCAATGTTTAATGTAATAAAGGCGATATATGTAGTACTTGGATAGTAAACTCTTGAGAGTGTTTGATCTAAATTGTACGTTAGACAGAATGACGCCTTCAAACCATCAAACACTTTTTTTTTTAAAGTAGCATATTCAGTTTAATTAATCGTTTAAAATACTAACATCGAGGTGTGAAAGCTTGCCTTACATTTTAGTCACGTATTGATTTAACATATTTTTAAATTAGTCCCCCACGAAAGCGTTTTTTTTTTTTTTTTCTTCTTGTACGTAAAAACCCACAGTTAATGAAAACAACATAAGCGAGATGGAATCAACTAACCAGACACAAAGAAGGAACAAACATTATGTCAGCTGATGTAAAGGCATTTCCTAAAGCAAGTGGCTATTTTCCGGCGTCGCGCCGAACATTAGAAAGAAAGTATTATAAATACCAAATAATAGAACAACCCCGCTGGCTTAACCTGCTGGGACCCTCGACCAGCGCAAGTCCACCCTAATGCTAACATGTAGGTCAGACGAGCGGGTGACTGTCCTCCCTAACGCTAACATGTATGAGACCCTTGACCAGCACAAGTCCACCCTAACGCTAACATGTAGATCTAACGCCGGAAAATAGCCACTTTCTTTCCTAAAATGGATAATAACACTGCATGACTTTATGACGATACAGCATGTATGGTTAATCGGGACAGGTTTTCTAACAGATAAGCTTTGCCATTTATGCGATATATTGTTACAATGTGGCATTAAGAAATACGTGAACGAAGAGGTGTGCGCGTCTCAATGAAAAGGTCGAGATCTCAAACTAAGCGTGTTCGTGAATCTGGAAGGGAATTTAAACACGTGTGTCTATTGACATAACGATGAACATGTTTAACAACTTCCTCTGTTCCATTTATTTTCCTAGACAATCTCAACGTGTTCTTTTACTTTCAATGAAGATCGAACATAGAAACGGCCATTAAAAAAAAAAAAAAAAGAATGACTTATCTTGTATCTTATTTGAACATGTTGCTCTTGTTTGTTTGTTTCTTTCTTTCTTTCTCTTTGTCCAAATCACACAGGAGATTGTGACAAGTCTATCAATGCAAACTCACAAACATATATAATGTTGCCAATAAATATTCACACAGACACAAACGGACACACAGACAGGCGTACAGAAATACATAGACTCACACACAAAACTTCAAACACTTTATTAGCTGTGACATCCAGCAAGAAGTGAAAAAGGTTATGGCTGGTAGTTTTGTCTAGGTAGATCAGGTGTATATATCTATGGCTTGCTTTTGTACGGTGTCTTTCTGGTCCTAAAGGATGGATAGATGGATGGATGGATGGATGGATGGATGAATGGATAAATGAGTAGTTTATTGAAGATTCAATTACTGAGCTCTGAACTCTAGCAAGGAAAGCAGGGTGACCATTTGATAGATCACTGTGAGAATAGGTAAGATTAAGTTACAATTTTTTTGTATGCCTTGGCTGCACTTAACGTTATCTGATTTTTTTATTACCCACTTGTACATACGTCAACGATCAACTGCGTCTCTTTGATAAGACACGACATAGAAAGTTTACCTATCTATATAGGCTATCATGTTATTTTGCAGTTGAAGTACTTGGTCCGCTTTACTAGGATGGTGTAATTATACAAATTTTATTAGATACCATGACTGTCATTCTCCCATATCCATCGACAGTATCATCATCGTCATTATCTACTGTATTATTATTAGGGCATGTCTGTAGAAGATCTATCGGTCCGTCACTGCATCAAGATCACAAAAGTTAGTCACTTGAAAGATACCAAATAGCACTTGCCTGCAGTCGTCCAAAGATAATGGAGGTATGATTAACAACGTGTGAATATTGATCTACTAAAATTTTCCTTTATCTTCAACTTTGCGACGGCTATGCTAGGACCCTGAGCGAAATGCAAAGTCATTTTATTTCACAATATCATGCCCGGATATGTGTTCTAAATCATAAGGGAAAAAAGGTTGGTCGTTTTCAGACCAAATCAACAAACATGTTGACATTCTTTTCTTGTAGATTCTTGGTCCATTTCTCCACGATGCATGATGCAGCTGAGGGGGGGAGGGGGGGGGGGAGGGGGTGAGGTGGCCGTAGGGATGGGAGTGTCAGCCATACCAGAGAACCATAAATAACTTCATTGTTTAAATTGTTCTGAACATTCACATTGTGGGGTGTATGAAATGAAGGGTGGCAGAACAAATGGAAATGTATATCAAGCTTCTAATAAATTGATAGTGTTGGTCCCTGCTGCAGTGTGGTTAGGCGTCTGCTAATCCGCATGAAAATTACATTATCGGTTTGAGTCTTGGATCTTGTGTGGGATGGGAAGTAATATTAAAACCTGCATCATTTTCAGTAACTTATATATCCCCTGGCATTAAGGTAGGGAAGCCCAAGGTTTAGCCGCTCGCAAGAGGAAGAATACATTTTAGAGGTCAGTATGTAAATTACGAATATTAATTAACCTGTGGTTGTTCAGTATCGGTTGAAAGGGCGACGGACCCCCGGCTATCTGGGTAAAATAATACCCAAATTCTACATTTCTTTCCATTTAACGTTTTCTCACCATAAGAAGAGTAGGCATACAAAGCCCAGTTAGCCGTATTCATTTCGGACTGAAAGGCTACGTACATAATAATGATGAAAGATGATGGATAGTTGGGAACATGAGTACAGAGAAATATGGATGGGGGGGGGGTGGAAGGACGGATGGATGGGTGGATTAATGGATGGATTACGATCATAATTAGATAATAAAATGTTAAGCAAGGCGCAAATTGACAAATAAAAGAAAAGAGATAGATAATACCATGATTTTGAATGTCAAATTTACATTGAGATGATATGGTGAACAAAGCTGATGTCTGACGTCTAAAATGGCAAACAGTGTCCGCTATAGCTATACAGCCAATGTCTGGGGTCAAGATGGCCAACCATGGCCGGATGATACGCCCATCTCTTCACTTTGACACTGTGCTAAGCTGTATGGTCCAGATAAGGGGAACTTCCACAATCAACAAAAGCTTCGGCTTGTACTAATCATCTGTTTCATTAGCTTGGTATATCATACCTATCTGTCTAAATAAGAGATCTTGGAAAGACATGATAACACCCTGTTAAAAGAAAAGAAGAAAAAAAAATGATCGGAATGGAATCAACCTATCAGACAGAAACAAAAAGCAAAGACTTTTATGACCCCAAGTAAAGACAGTTCCTAAGATAGACAATAAGCTCTATGAGACCGTCATGACAATACAACATATTTGGTTAATTGGGGCTGGTTACCTAACAGCTAGGTCATGCCGTATATCCGAACCTTTACAAAGTGACATTGTGAAATGGCTGTAGAGCGCACAGATGGCCGCGTTTCAATGAAAATGTCGGAGCCTCAAAGTGAGCGGGTTTGTGAATCCAGATGTGTCTATTAACTTGACACTGAGCAGGTTTAACGCCTTCCTCTGATCCACCTGTTTACCCAATCAATCGTAACTTGTGGGATTGTTCTTAATGAGGACCGAACATGGAGATGTTAAAAAAAAAAAAAAAAGAGGAGAGAAGGTGGGGATGGAGATTTGTCCAGTGAGTCTTTCTCGCACCTCCTCTGGACACAAAACCCTTTTTACTCTTTATCCTAAAAATAGAATGAGTTTAGGTACCGATACGCACAGACACACACACATATACACAGACAGACAATAGGGCAAGTACGGATCTCTGGATCTGACAATCAGCAAAGAGAACACTGAAATACAGTTTCTGGTTTATCTTGGAAGGCCAAGTATAGGTGTGCTACCTGTGGTCTGGATGGATATAAGGATGGATCGCTGGATGGATCAAAGGATTGACGAAAGGAGGGACGGACGGACGGATGGATGCACAGCAGGCGAATGGATGAATGGCTAACCAACCATCTGACCAACCAATCAAGTAACCAACTAATCAACCAATCAGCTAGCCAACCACCTACAAATCAGCCAACCGAACAAACAAACAGCTAGTGAAGTTACCACGAAAATCTACAACGAATTTAATAATCAGTTAGTCTACTAACTATTTAAACTACATGTAAGGGCACCTACTAACTCACCAGACTACGAGCAAACGCTATGTAGGCCGGCACTTATTATTAAGTAAAGACTGGTGGTTCTGCAGATACTACTAAGTTGTGCTATTGAACCACAGGATGTCCCATTAGGCTGGATCGAAGAACTCATCAGAAGTTTACCTGGATACATGGCTGATAAGAGGATGAATGGCTACATCCCATTAAATCTAGTGAACATTGACAATCTGTGTGTGGGGGGGGGGGGGGGAGAGGAGAGAGGGGGAGAATAGGATGACTTGCCGATGAATGAAAGATTGAAAGAGGAGTTGGAAGTATTGAAAAAAAAACACACACATCTAATTAGGTCAGCACCAGTACCATGGGCAAAGATCTGACAACCAGATAATTTTATGGCATAAACGGAAAATTTTAGCCCATTCTATTTTTGCTTGGCCTGGCTGTATTGAGAGCCATTGTTTTATTTTACTTGGCACTTATGTTATACTTTTCTATCTACCTCAATAGATAACTTGAACCCTCAATGATAAAGGTAGGAAGCAAAGTCCAAACATGTCTGTATGGAATCGCCCTGGCAACTTACGACACCCTTGTCCTTGGGATATTGGGCTTGTAACTCTGGATGATGGGACGATAGGAATGTCTTCTTTGGATCTGTTGGGATGATAAAAGATTGTCAAACTCGAAGCCTGTAATATGCACAGATAATCACAATGTTGTTCACTGTTACTGTTGTTGTTATTATTATGTTCAGTGCATGGCTGCACTACACAATACTGATAGATTGAGTGTAGATATTGTGAAGAAACTGCAGAAGAACAGAGGAATCAATAAATGAAAGGATAAATGAGAGAGTTTATGTTTCCTTTGAGCAGCATTTTGTCTGTGTAAAAGAAATGAAGAGAGAATTCTCTTGCCAAAGCGCTTCACTGCTGAGTTGTGTCGTCTCGTGCTGATTTTCCGCGTTCTACGCCCTGGTCAGGCTCTGTCAAAAGGATAAATGGTTTGGTGAATAAAAAGATGGGAATAGGCGTGGATAAGTTGACTAGATGAGTGGATAAATGAACAGAGTGATACACGAAATACCCATAGAGCTGATTTTATCACCTCTGATAGTAGCTCAATTTACCATAACATTTTTCAATGAACACGCTCTGCATATTTATCTTCCTTTTTATATATATATATTTTAAAAGAAAAATGATTATCACGGTGCTACCAGCATAATTGTGTCGTGACTAAAGGAAATAAGAAACAGGGTTATGCCCACTGAATTAAACTGCACCTCATGGCTCCACAAGCCTCAACATTCTTGACTACAGCAAGCTCGGACATTTTATCGCTCGGTTTGATAACAGGCAGCACTTGACTGAAGTTGTTAAGCGGTAATGAAAGTATGATTTGAAAAAAAAAGAAGAAGAAGAAAACAAAAATCACAGCTCCAATGTACGAATGTTGATTTGGTGAATTTTTTATCAACGCCAACATAACCTAGGCTGCACTGCGACAGTTGGTTAAGTGGAGAGCGCAGTGGCTCTGTGGTTTGGCGTCTGTTGATGGAGAAATCAGGCTGGGATTGACTCGCCGGTCTTACATCGGGGGATGACAGGACACGAAGATCGAAAACCCTGGCTTCCTGTGGGTAGGGAAGCCCGACATCTAGCCTTCTCGGATAATGGCGACTATATTTCGGAGATCCTGTGTTTACGTTACGCACATTAAAGAACCCTTGGCAGTTCAAAATCGATGAAAGAGTAGGCTGCGTGCCGCTGTCCGAGTAAAGTTTCCCAATTCCAAATTTCTACCCACAAAAAAATTCATCTAAAAAATCAGTCACCTACTTAAAGCCGAGATAATTCTATTTTTTTAAGATTGAAAGGCTTATAAAAGAAAAATCTGGCGAAGAGCAAAGTCATTGATTTCACAATGTGATGAACCGATACCTGTCTAAATAAGGTCAGAGGTGATATTTTACCTCTGCTGACAATGGTGGGGGGAAAAAAAGTCCTCTCATCTTCAGATCAAATCAAAAAACATCTTGACATTTACGTCCTCTGGATAGTTGGTCCACTTCTCCACAATGACGTGATTCTGCTGGGTGTGTGTGTGAGAGAGAGAGAGAGAGGGGGGGGGGTGTCACATATACTAAAGAATCAGATATTTCTTTATGGTTATTATTTTCTACATTGTGAGAATTTAATTTCATTCTTAAATCGATTCACAGCATCCGGTTTGCAGGATGGAAGAGCTGATGAGTTGTAAAGTAGGTGGATAACTACATCAAACTAGTAAACGATGGATAGCTAGAAGTTACTGAAAAGGAACCATGAGTGGGCGACGAAGGGATGGGTGGATGGATGGATGGATGGATAAATGGATAGATGGATGGATGGATGGATAGATAGATGAATAGATGGATGGATGGATGGGTGGATGGATGGGTTGACAGAGGGATACACTGGAGGTTAGAGTCTACGTTTGTATAAAAAGCTGGGCTAGGAGCTAAAAGAAAAAGGAAGTTTGAAGTTTGTAGATCAATATGAGATTTCCTTTCTTCCTGAAATTGTGAAGCAGAGATAAAGATTCTCTATTGACACTTTAAGGCTCCCTTATCCCCACTCTCCCTAACCTCTCCCCTCCCCATCTTTTCATTGATTTTTGAGCAGTGAGAAATCCAAGGATGAAGTAGTGGTGTGAATGTGAGACACCAAACCCTGGGACAATGTACGACTTGTTGGGTTGAGGCTGAACATAAGCTGCTTTTATCCTTGGTCCACTACAGAAGACACAGTCAGTATTTTTTTTTTCCTTTTCCCTTAATCTGATGCGCACACGCACACATTGACACACATACACATACGCAGACAAACACACATATGCACACACACATACGCACAAAGACCGACAAAATAATGAAGATGAATTGAAATGTTCAGATAAGCATGTAGACAAGCCGTAACTGGTCGGGGTTAGCAAACCTGTGTTAGAAGACAGATGGTTTTGTGTTCAGCAATGGAGATCTGGAGGGGGAGAGAAGGAGGGATGTTGGGGAGATGGGGCGGGGAGGGGGGGGGGGGAGAAGCTACTGACGGTCCTTCTCTTATTAAGATAACCCAGAGCTCAGTCACTTCATGGAAAAGTTACCTTGAATAGTGCATATGAAGCACATCAGTAAGGAAAACATTTTTGTTTGTTTGTTTGTTTGTTTAAGGAGTTCAGGTAGTCCTAATAGCACACAATGCCATATCATGTTGTTATCTCAAGTTTGAGTATAGTTGCCTTCGTGCCATGTTTACATCTCTGGGTCAAAGTTCCCTGGTTAAAAAGAAAAAAAAAAGGCTGTGTGATCCAAGTAAATTCTCCTCAAGTTCAGAGTTTATCCAAACACATAGAGATCTCAGTAACGTGTTGTCCTTTGGCATGTCTGGTCTTTTCCTTCACCATGGCGGGTGTCGAGTAGAAGGCTCACATATAAAAATAACATGGACACACACACATGGGCCGGTGTTAAACTTTCATATGCCAACCTACATCTGGCATACAGATCGGGTGAAGACTCTTGCGGATATACCGATGGACAGCTAGACATTGTAGTTGTCTGAATAGAATGAAATGCAGATGTAGGCCGGTGTGTGGCTGAAGGGCTGGAAGACCGGATAAAGGTGATAACATGAATTATACAAACAAGATCAGTACACAGAATGTAACAGAAGAAAAAAAAATAATGATGTGGGAGGATAGATGAATGAATGGCTGAATGAATGAATGAATAATAAATGAATCAATCAATGAAGGCATGCATAGGTGACCAAATGACAGAGTGAATATTTTGATTTTTGCATGTAAAAGAATGCGTTTGTATAATCTGTAGGTGAATGGAAAGACGGAAGGAGTGACAATGGTGCAATGGACAATTAATGTTAATGCCGACCTCTTAGAGGACATTTGTTGGTCTCTGACTGCAATCAATCATTGACACTACACGCTACTATAAAATGAGAGTGAACGCGGTCTTGTGATAAGGAGACAGACCTGATATAAGACTGCAAAACAAGATCCGGATTAATGCGACTGTCAGACGTAGTCTGTGGAGATCATAGACATACTTGTATAACTAGACCCTGCTCTTCTCGGTTCCACTGTTGAAACCAATAGAGCGATCCTCACACGGGCGATTACATTGTAGAGGATTAGACACCCCTTTGGAAAGAAGTACGTATGGCAGAAAAAAAAAAAAGGCTAAGGGGGGGGGGGGGGGGGAGGAGGGGGGTTAGGAAATTTAGGACTGAAGCTCTTCGCTATGAGTGACAGATTTGAAACATTAAGGCCTCTTAAGCCTAGACCACTTAAAGTAGGTTTTTTTTTTTTTCTTTTTTTTTTATGACATGCACGGGTAAATAAGTAATGGTAACACTAACACTTGATATGAAATAAAGACTTAGTGAAGGTCTTCCGACATCTGCCACACATTAAGCCTCATAGTAATAAATGAATCAGTCGGAAGAAAGACAAGAGAAGATGTTTCCTTGCTCTGTCTACACAGTGATTAGCCCTTCGACCTTTATTTGTTATTTCCCTGGCATGTTTATTTCACAACATTCAATGAACAAGATTTATTTGGACAACGTTAATGAGTTTCAATCCTATGTACAAGTCGAATGAGTCAGTGCTGAAAGACTTATGAAAAGATCACTAATCCAAGCGATATGAAAAAGGCAACTGAAATTTCCAGGACACATCTGTCGCCACAGAAGCCTAGGCTATCTATCTGGCTATCACAGAGAAGATAGGAGGTAGAAAAAGCAGGGATAGCCAAAGAAAAACCTACACAGAAAGTCTAAATTCATGGACAACAAGCAAACGTCATGACAACAACTTCTTGAGGTTGGCTGATAACAGATCCGAGTGGAGAACCAGGATCACCAATATCTGTTCCAGACAAGACAACAAATGATGATGATGACATATTGGGGAATACCTAGAATTCTGTCTACCACTTCGCGTCTCTACCTTGGCAGGGAACAACGAAAGACTTCTTATTTTTGTCAGTCCCCATAGCGATGGCGCGATAAATCTAACGATCCTCTTTTCTGATCGGGAGAGGAACTGGGGTAACAGGTCGGACTTCGCGGATTCGCCAGTGTTCCCAGGTCGGCCAACGAAGATGCTGCAATGTCGTATCCCTAGGAGATTTCCATGTCGGCAGGGTCTTAGAGTCTCAATCAAGCAGATCGCAGGGACTACTCAGTTTCATGTACTATGGTCCGCCCAAAGATTCTTTGAAATTTAAAAAAATTTTTTCGGTATCATTTCTTTCCGACCCCCCCCCCCTCCTCCCCCTTCCATTACTCGTTTATATTTGTTGTTGTCGATATTTTACTGCCGACATGGATTTCCTTCTATTCTATCTCCTTCTTTTTCCCTCTCCCTCTCGTTATCTCGTTCTCAAGTTATCTATTTCTTCTTCCCCTCGCTTTTGTTTTTCCATTTGGCAGTGATTATAGAACCGTACGGTAGAATAGTGTGAGTCACTACAGAACCGTAACGTGCCATATTGTTTGTGACTATAGAACCGTACAGTAAATAAACAGTAGTAGTAGTTTGTGGCAGAGGTAGTATTAGAAGTTATGGTGGTGGTAGTAAAAGCACCACCAGCAGCAGTAGTAGTTGTAGTAACAGTAGTAGTAATAGTAGTAGTAATTAGTAGTAGCAGCAGCAGCAGCAGTAGTAGTAACAGCAGCAGCAGTAGAAAGGACAAGACAGAAAAAAAAAAAAAACTAAATAAATTAAACACAGCTGTTTATTACAGGAAAATCACTATAGGGTATCAGTTGCATGGAAGAATATGGAATATAAATATATATTTTTTCAATAATGCTCTCCACAGGCAAATCTTTACACACTGTTTCCTCCTTCCTTTCTCCCTCTCTCCCAACACTTAATTTATTTGTATAGACAAATACATGAATGTAAAGACATTTCACTTGGGTCAGATTATGTACTGGAATGAATAAGAACAACATACAAAATGAAAACAAAAGCACCAAGAACAACACTGTCAACATGATATTTATCAAGGGCAAATG
>JBCAUA010038416.1:0-26106 GCA_038406235.1 Peronia verruculata | reverse complement strand
ACTTATGGGCAACCTGCAGTCACCCGTGATTTTTTGGTGTATCAAATTTAGGTCATTTTTGAAAATTCATTTAAAAACAAGTAATAAAGATAAAACAAAGCTGTTTTCTGCACTACACAGATAATTTTTTAAACAATGAACACAGAAAATTTCATCAGTGTATCTTTTGTAGTTTAGTCACAGTGATTTTTTAGAGGGCATATCAGCTGAAAAAATGGTTGACATTGAGTGAGTTAATACTTTTATATCCACAGGACCAGCCAAGTCAAGCCTAGCTACTAAGTGTCCATGAATAGATCTAGATCTCTGCCCAAAATCAATAAATTCTTGACCTACATTTCAACTAGGTTGGGGATTTCTGATACAGGCAGCATAAATATTTTTTTCTTGGCAAGGTGCCAAACTTAGCAAAGTTACTGAGGGATAAAATAAATTGTTACAAATTATACCCAGCAAACTGAGTTTGGGCTTGCCTGGCACAGTAATTATGTGACAGCAATTGTGATCAGTTCAGCTGTAGCAGAGCAGCCTCTCTAGTACTAATCTGGATGTAAACTGTACAATTTTTGTCTATTTTCAATTGACAGTAAACAAAATTCAAAAACCTTTGGCTTTGAATGATTTAAGTTTGCTCTGCTTTGGTTCCCTGGGATATCAAAAGTTCCAAAGGAATATGAGAACACAGCTTTTAAACACTGGAAAAGCAACACTGCATCAAGTGCCCTGTGACAACCTACTACATGTATATTAAAACCATAATTATATATAACGATATATACTTTAAAAAAAAGGTGAAAAAAGTGAGCTTGTGTTTATGATGTTTGATCCTGCAGAGATAACCACTCACAGAAGGTTAAAAGGTACAAATATAGCGCACTCACTGTAAGAATTGCCAATTTTGAAATCTTGACAATGGGGATGAACAGTGAAAAAAAAAATATGCATTACCCATGCATGATCTGAATGTGTCTTGGCAGAGATATAACTAAAGAAGCACACAAAATGTACAGACTGTCTTTCAGTTGAACTGTTCTATTTAGACAACCAAGAGAGGATATTTTGGCAAAAGAAAAGAGAGAAACCTTGAAAAATAAACAGTTAGCATGAACAAACTAAATATCTCCAAAGGCAAAAACCTGCCACTGAATATGGACGTGAAAAGTTAATCTTTGAACAAGTGCCCTAATTTGAATTTGACAGAGCAAATGAAAAAATGAGACTTAAACTGCTGCACATTTCCTAGCCAAGACATTTTTCAGAGCTGCTGGGATGTGCTCCAATTGGATAAATGCTTGAAGAAAAAAAAAGAAAATTGAGATGAACTATGTCTAAACAATTTGATATCCATAGCTTGGTGTTAAACCCCACCATATGTCAATAAAAGAAGTAACATATCGCAGTCTTAAACCGAAACATCCGACACTTGAAAATACTTGGTCACACAAAATAGCATATGTTTAACAGCCTCCAGCTTGCAGATGTCATTGTAGCGTACATTGATGTCTTGCAATTTGTCTCTGATAGGCTCAAGATCTTGTTCTATTTTCTTCACACTGTCAATGGAAGCTGCCTGTTGTGCCTCCAGGTCTTCCAGCTCTCCCTGAAGCTGTGGATGTCAGGATGTAAACTTTGTCATTGGGCCTGACCACATCCTGAACATAACTCATTCAACCAGTATTAAAGACAATGATTGATCCTCAGCTGATATCAGTAAATTTATCAGGTTGTGCACATAATCTTTCCATAAAAATGACAAATATGCAAGGCAATTTACACGTTTAAAAGTCACAAATATATTATAATATTCTGGGATATACAAATGCATGACTAAACGTCTCTGTCATTGTTATTCATAGGTTTGTAATATGAGAAACTAGTTATGGCTTCAATTAATAAGTACTTCTCAACTATTGAAGCATTTGCTCTTTTGGCTGAACTGAGTCTACTGCTTCAGAGAGCATAAACTCAGAGATTGTCATTTTACCTTACTCACTGCTAACTGTTCAGAAACGGAATGGATAAGCAAATAGGACACTTTATAAGTTTCCCAGTTTGTTTGATGACTGTGACTAACACACTGTGGAGAAAGATGCAGACTCAGATCCAACCAGACTAAGGTTTTTTAGATTTGACTGTGGCAAAGGAAATTTACTATTATGTTCCCACATCAGTGAAGTATGTTGTCTTGTTTACTAGTTAAAATGTGAATGCAAAGCATATTTGTGCTATATTCAAATGAAACTGCATGTAAAATAAAGAGCATCTTACCTCCCCAGCTTTTAGTTTGTGCTGCCTAAGATATTCTAATTCTTTTTTGCCCTCTCTGATATCCTGGTCCTGTTAAGAAAACATTTACATGTATGTGTAGTCACAAATAGTAAAATTACATCTAAAGAACATTACTAAATTGCCACAACCACAAGATCACTGCGCAAGACATCTATGGCTGTTATGGGAAATATGGGAAAAACACTTTCACTCACCATGCACTGCTTTAAAATGGAAACGCTTTTATTGAAAGTCAAGACTGAAAGCAATGCCTTAAGAGTTGAAATGCAATGATATAAAAGATTCAAAATATTCAGCTATGGCATGATTTAAAAGTGATTTGATGAACGAATGAAACTATGCACAGGAGATGTGTTACACACTCATGTGAAATGAGCCAAGCGTCTGGTGTCAAATATTTTATGTACAAAGAGTCTGATATGAATGAGTTGAGAAGGACAATGAGTGTACTTTACTTCCATGTATTTACAATTAGCTACAGCCCTTTGGTCTGAATCATTCATGTTCAAAGACAACACATGGAAACCCGAAATCTGTAAAATCCAATGTTCTCCACAAAGCCATCTTCAACATCTGACCTATTTTCCAAGTCACATGACACAATGGGACAACCCGGTTTCATAACATCCCATCATTAGTATGTCTCGAACAAGGTAACAGAAACATATGTGACAATGACGAAATTCTATAAAGCTGGAAATTATGTGTAACCATATCTCAATTATTCAAAGATAAACATGTTTTATTCCTGAATCATAGATCTAGATCTGTCACCAGTCCAGCAATTTCACATTTTTCAGTCGAACAATCATCAGTAATGGGGCCTTTTTTATCTGACAAAATGAAAAACCAAATTTACAGAACATAAGAATATACTCAAATTATCAACGAAATATTGACAAGAAAATAACTTGAAACAACCACATAGCACTGTTAGAAGCACAATCCTCTCAAAGATAGAATTAAACATTTACCACAAAGATCAAAATGTCTTCACTGAATGATGTTAAAGGATTATAAAAAGAATTCATCACTAATTAAATGACAGACTACTACTGGTCATTACAGAATATGGGATATGGGCCAGTTATATGAAGATGAACATCACAGGTGATGAACATACCTGGCTCTGTTTCAGTTTCTTCAATTCATCCAACACTTATGTATAGCGGGTGGATGCAAAGATTGCATCAAACTTATCATTCAGTACCTTTCCTTCACTTAGGGGCCTGGAAACAGGAATGATTTTCACTTAATTTTTAGCCAGAAGGTAGAAAAGATATTTGCATTTCAGGAGTTTTCATGAACAGATAGCACAGGCTATATAGCACGGGCTATACAGTATTTCTTCAAGGTGAGCTTTTTCTGTTTTCACATCTAGAGCAGAGTGAAACCACTACCATAGTTAGAGATTCTATGATCAATAAGGGCCCTAGGTTTTCTACTGATTTTATGTACTTTTGTTGGCAATTGTGAGAGGACGACTGTTCTCTTTACAAAATATGCGTTCAGGTACACTTGCTATACGTAAGATAAGATAAGATGAGATAACTTTATTTTCCACAAAAGTAGAAATTTTTTGTACAGTGTAAAAACGAGCTAGGTAAAAACAAATGGTAAAAATTATGCAACACAAATTATATAACACAAAGGCATTTGCATTTCACAGTAAAATCCGTTGCATTACGATAACTATTCCTGCCTTCATCATCAGCAAAATATCATTCTGTAATTTAATGTCTTACAACAATTATTATTTGATGAAATAAAGTTCTGCCAATTCACTTTGTAAATTATGTTGAATTATTTGTATGTAGGTTACTGACATAAAGGCCGACTGCTGCTGGCATAAGGACTGACCAAGGGGCAAATATTATTTATCTGATAAACTCTAACTATATCTAGAGATACTTTCGTTTATCATATAAAGATCAGTATATCTTGGAACAATCATCACCAGAAATCCTGCACAGCTCACCAGTTTGAATCTTCCTGATGGCAAAAGATGACATTCTCCAGTACTGTTTTAGACACACCCAGTGCTCCTATCATCTGTAACAGACCCAGAATTGACAACTGTCAACTGATCACCACATTTATATATATGTATTAATTACTCAGGAGTCATTTGTCTCAGATTCCAGTGACAACTGTGGAAACATTTACCTCAACCACAAACAAGAAAAACAAAATGTCCACTGACTGACAGATATAGAAATCTTAATAGGTTTCATTCTATTTAAATTATGGAAACGCTTCTAATAGCTAACTATTTTGCCTCCATCTATACATAAATGAGCAACACAATTTGCAAATTTCCACAGAAAAAAAAACAAACCCTGAAATATATTCAGTATCAATCTCTCCTTCAGATATCAAACACAGATAATCTCTTTTGGTGAAGTTATTTCAAATATGTTATATACGATAACAGATGTTCCTTTCAGTTTGACACCATTGTCAGTGCAATACATACCTCTCTGTTCAATCAGCACATCTTGATGTTAGCGACACCTTTTCTCCCTCCCCGTTAATTCTTGAAAACACTCCATCTAAGGTTTTTAATTCAACTTTTTTGTCCTGATGGAAAGAACAGTGAAATCATTTCACTCATCTATCATTTCAGCCTCTGATTGTCATACATATCTAATCTCAAATAGCACGGCTGATCATTGACACTAACTGTCTCATTATATTGTCAGAATACAGACTGGGCCACTATGAGTTTATACAAATAAAGGAAATTTTGTTCATCATGTCTACAAAAAAATTTACTGCCAAAATGTATGCATAATCAATCAATAACATTCTTCCTGACTGAAATAAATAAAATGAAAAAAGAGAGAGAATCTCAGGGAAGGTAAAAATATTTAAAATACAAAATAAAAACATCTCAAAAATGTTTAAAACTGTTGCTGTAAAAGTCCTACCTTGCCATCCTTATCCTTGGCAGTCAACAATCGTTCCACAGTGCACTTAGCTCCAGCAACATCTCGAATCATCAGCTTAATTTGTCCCTTGATTTCTCTTTCATTTGCCAACTGTCAATAGTTATAATACAATAATTTACACACGATTGAGTTGATTCTAATGAAATCATTTTCCTGAAATGAAAACACAAATAGCTATGAGACAAATTCATGGACCTTGCCTTCCCCCCAAAAAATGATGACGCTACAGATTTCTGTTATAATGACAAAACCATACTGACTGGATGCGAATCCCACCTTGCTAGAGATGGCAGGATTTTGATTCAGATTCAGAATAATCACAGGCAAGATAGTTCATCTTCTTGCTTCATGATTCTTAAATATTTCAAAATTAAAAACTGTAATTAAACAAAATACAAATATATTTTATTGTTGCTGTATGCAGAAAATATGCCTTTCATAGAGATGCTTACATCCAATAAGGCATTTTCTAAAATGCTCACCTTAGGATCATGAACAAAGGCTGCTCCTACACCTTTGCTGCCCGCAGGCATGTCCCCAGTACTGGCATACTTCAAACACTCAATGATGGTCTGCGATTTCAGTAGAGAAAAAAAAATTAAAAATAAACAAGACTTTACTTCAGGAAACAGAACTATTGTGAAATTAACACAATCAAAACAACAAAGAGAGAGTCAACAAACAGTATTATATTTCAATCACTTAATGCTTCAACCCCTACAAAGCAACAAAGCTCATTCATCCCTAACCCCCCTCCCCTCCCCCCCCAGATGGAGTCAAAGGCAAACAAACAAGAGGAGAGAGAAAAATACAGTGATCTCCATCTAAGAACCCTCCCCCCTAAGAGCCAGGTCCACCTAAGAGCCCACCTCTGCTATGAAATGGAATTTTTCTCTATAATTTACCCCTCTATAAACCCGTCTAAGAGCCCAGTGTCAGGACAAGACAGGCAAGTGCTTATGATTTAATTTCACATCTTACTGTCCATTTAAGAGAAAGGCACAGTGCTGGATGTGCAGTAAAATGGGGACGGTCGTGGAGAGCACAGGTAGACAAAAGAATGGAAATGATGGTTGATGTATGACTACATAATCAGGCAACACTGTGGACTAATCCGTAATCATTTCTTTGTTTGACAGCATGTGCGGCAGCACTTGTGATTGACTTTGTGGATAAGGAGGAATAAGTTCAGCTTCCTGACAGCTCAGTTGTTTTGCTACTTCGGTTGGTCTGTAAACACTTGTGTCATTCGTGCAATTATCCATAGGGCAGCATATTAGGCCAGATCATGCTTTCAATAAAAGTGAAAGAACATAGGGAGTAAATAAAGGGCAGTGCAATACAATATATTCCGACAAAAAAATGGGGGGGGGGGGGGCCTTACAGATCAAAACCGATAATAATGACCCTTATCAATGTGATATTACCCACCTCGAGGTTAAAGGTCAAATATCAGAGACTTAGTGACACACTGCGAAGGCAGTAAATGAGGAACAGAAAGGTTTAGAGACAAGATGTATTGCTGTGGGTAGAAATCATAACAAAGATGTCTGCAGTGGATGAAAGTCTCAGCTGTGCTATTTTTTACATGCCACTGCCCACTTTGTTTGTTTTCTATGTTTAGTGATTTGCAACTGCTTATCTTTCCCGATGATGTAAACAACATCAAGAAGATAACTTTTGTAAAGGAAATAATAAGTAATAATAATAACAGTGATAAAACAGAATGGTACATCTTTTGTTCCTACCCACTTAAGTAGTATTTCAGTGTCCATTGGAAAGTGAGGGTCGCGTGAGAAAATACAGAACAGAGAAAAGAAAAATTGGGAACACCCAAAATCTCCAGCACTTCAACAATTTTTACAGCTAGATATCCGTACCTAGTTTGGTATGGGGTACATTATAGTAGCCTATACAGGCGCGCGAGCGAGCGTGTGTACACACACACAACACACACAAATGTAGGATTATTCATAATTAGTGATCTGTTTTAATTTTATTTTTTTTAAATAGAATGCTAATAACATAAAATGAATAAAACAGTTAGGATACCGGTATCTCGCGTTTGATGACATTGTTGTTCTCACCATTTTATTTTAGGCATTTTTGCTGTTGTTGTTGTTGGGGTGTTAGGAAATGAATAGCACAACATCATCAGAGGGAGAGACAAAACATTCTGAACAGCTCTTAGAAAGACAAATTAGGAATAATTCATATAAAGGCTTACCCCGGCGATTGCAAATACACAATGTAATCCACTTTGCATACACTGCAACCACATGGTAGGCACAGAAAGGAAAGCTCTGCATACAGGTGTAAATCTTTGCCCAACCACGTGAAAAATAGTTATGCAGATGGCGCACAAACTTTAACATCTTGGCTGGATGTTCGACAGAAAAAGAGACAAAGGTACTACTTCAGGTTCCCTGCTTGCCTTCGCCAATCGAGTTGCATAACATGACTGCATTAGTTCTCAAATAGATCCTTTTGACATCAACTGCACTTCTATTCTTAGAATACAGAAGAGATACATAGCTAGTTAAAGTTGTCATGTGGGCTGCATCATTTTTAAAAAAAAATTTACTCCAAAACGTCTTTGACTGTTTTCATAATTGCAATTTAGAAGACCGATGTGTATTTCGGTGTTGAAATGTTCATATTAAAAAATAACTGAGCAGCGTCCCTAATATCGTTCTACTGAGACAAGCCAGGTAGCGCAGATGGTTTTTGTTTTCTTTTTTATGTCTCTTTATTTGCTCAATCAATAGTTCAGATATCACAATAAAACTCATCTGGTTTTATCCCCCCCCCCCCCCCATCCGCACCCTCACACCCACCTTTTCGCGCTCTATACACCCCTTTTTGTCTCTATCGTCTTTCCCAATCATAAAGAGAACAGGTACCCTCTTCACCTTGTCCCAACTCCTTTTCCTGGTCTGATCAAAATTATCTTTCTGTGATCGAGCTTGGCAGACTGAACAATTGGTTATGTAGAACTTCAACTACAGCCCTAGAATTATAATTGTCTCTCTCCGCTGGTAACGTTCGAGGTTTAGTGCACATCTATCAACATTAATTTTGTGGGTATATCCTTTTGTGAATCCTCTCGCCAATAGTCCTTATGAACGGTTATATAGGTCTTATATCGGTAACAGTAAAAGTACAGAGATCACGATTTCATACAAAAGACGATGCCGTTTTTTTTGTTTGTTTTTTTTACCAAACCTGTAATTCAACCCCAAGTGTGTGTGTGTATGGGGGGGGGGGGGAATAGCTATAGGGTATGGAGCTCCCCCACCATACAAGGTGTAAAATTCTGCAAAATATTTCCAGGCAGTTAGCCACAGAGTTGTATCGCTTGTCTGTGGCACCTCCCCTGATTGCAGTTTTCTTACTGGCCAGATGGCTTACACTCTCGTAAATTTGTTAATGTAATAGTATGTAGCCTAGTCACCGATACCGATCAACAACAGAGACAGAGTTATTAAACGTGGGCTCTTAGTGCTTTGTCGGATTTTTCTCTCTGATGGTCTTTTTCTTTATGTCAAAGACTGGAATTATCTTCTAATTAAAGTGGACACCCACACTGAATGAGTCCAGTGTTAAGTATATATAACTGTTTTGTCTATTTTTAGCTTTGTTTTTACAGTTTATTTGTTGAAAAAGTCTGCTTGAGAAATGAGAGATGGCAAACAAGAAAAAAAAAAAAAGAAAAACAGGCAATGAGAGGAAAGAGAACGAACTTGAAAAGAAAATATTTAGGTTATAACGTAAGCATTGATCCACTTGGGTAACACGTTTTGTCATGTAAATGTATGGCTTACTTTAGTTTCACTCATCTTGCAAGAAGCAAGCTGTGCCCTGGACATAACCGCAATAGACGGACGTGATGGCGAGATGAGATACTAACTCTTTCAATGTCACAGACCGCTGGTCGCGGCCATTTTCCGTAATAGGTATCGGATGTAGCTCAGATAATGAATTAGAACTATGCGAATACGAGCCGGTACGAAGTTTTTCTTTACTGCTGGGATTTCTAAGTGACTTCCCCTTCCAAAAATGACTGCAAAAGCTGAGATTGGTGGATCTAAATAAAAGTCGAAAATTAACATTTATTGCCCACTGACGAAATGGCAGAAATTGATGCAACAAGCAGCGATTCTTTGACAAGTGGTGATTGCTGGGCATTTGCTAGAGATAGTAGCAGCTCCAGTGTGGAAACAGCTTTGATAATGATGTGACAGTGTCAGATAGTGATCGTAGTGATGCTGGAGAACTAGCACCAGAACTAACAGTAACACAGTGGAAGAAAGAAGTGCCGACTAGATCTAGAGAACGAAACCTTCCAAATTCTGTTGATGCTAGGTCTAAAACAACAACAACAAAAAAAACCCTGCATAATGGGGTAATGCATTTGATTATTTTTCTAAATTTGTCACTGAGGTCTTTCTTGAGCATGCTATAGTCAATGGCTGTTAGGGGACCGTACGCTTCCCCCCCCCCCTCCCCCCAGTGCTTGGCGCCAGGGGACCGTACGTGAGGTATCTACATGTGATTCCCCTTTCGTTTTATGTCATTATAAATGTAAATGTCAAGCACTTTTGTGGGTGACTTCTTTTGTTGTTTATTAAAAATTAAGGGTAATGTATTTTGTGTTGGAGTGGAGAGACAATGACACTGAGACAGAGTAATAAATGTTTGAACAAACGATACATGTGATGATGTAGTGCGATAATGCTTACTTATACACACAGGGAGAGAAGAGACGGAGCAAGGGAGAAGAGGGAGAGAGAACAAAGGAAATGGCGGGATCAGAGAGAGGGAGGGAGGGAGAGAGAGAGACAGATGGAGTAAGGGAGAAAGCAAGAGTGAGAGAGCAAAGGAAATGGTGGGATGAGAAAGACGGATGGAGGAAGGGAGAGAGAAGGGGGGAGGGAGGGAGGGAGAGAGAATTATTTGACCACAAATACAAAGAAATGAATGAAAAATTGTACTGAAATTAAGATTTATTAAAAAGTTGGCATTCAGCATGCATGATATGAATTAACTCAGCAATAGAAAAATGTGATGATATGAAAATGGCTAATAGCAGTAAACAGAAATGAACTGACAAAAGGAAATGCAAATAAGACCTGGCTCTTATATGTTGAAGTTACAAAAATGGCTTCAAAATATGGTCCCCTAACGCCAAAACGCTAGGGGGGCGTATGGTCCCATAACAATTTCCATAGTCAATATACATGAACACGCAATGGATAGGCTTCCACAATCAGACACTCACTCCACAAGGAAAAGGAGAATAATTGTGAATTAAAATTTGACAATTTTTCTTCATTTTACAAGTGAAATTCATTGATTAGATCTCTTACAAATGGCTCCCAAAATCAAATAGTTGCTGTATCTTGATTTGTATGCTTTATATAGTTAATTGTATCATTTGTGAACAAAAAAAACTTGATATGTAAGTAAAAAATTCTTTATTCAGTGATACAAATTGGTAAAATTTTGCAAATGTTTGCAAAATTTTAATTAGCACACCAAAATTAAAGTAAAATCTTGAAAATGAGATTTCCTGTAAAAGAACATTCATTGTCATGCAGGAAAATGGGATGGTTTTGTACACTTTTGTCAACAAATTAACGTTTATATAATTTTTTTTTTTTGTTAGCCAGTATCAATCTATGGTACTGTCTTCAGGAGGCCATTATGAACATGACTGACCCCGAAGGGACTAAAGAATGTTTCTTTATAGGGCTCTCCATTAACCTAGGAGTGTTTTAAAGTTAACTTTATCAAGCTTTCGCCTTCGGTTTGCTTTACCAGAATGGCACAATCTGCCTGGTCTGTCTATGTGCTCATCTTTATCAGTGACATAATACATTATATATATATATATATATATATATACACATACATATATATACACACATATATATACACACATATATATACACACACACATATATACACACACACATATATATATATATACACACATAGATACATACATATACATACATATACATACATATACATACATATACATACATATACATACATATACATACATATACATACATATATATATATACATATACATACATATATATATACACATATATATACATATATATATATATACACCGTATTGTTTTGTTGTCAGTTGTTTGGAGAGAATTTCCTTGCAAAGAGAAGGGTGAGTGAGGGTGAGTCTTTGACCAGATCTAGCAGATGGCACAGTTGGAATAGGAGTGTTAAAATTTCTGCTATGAAAACAGTCTTAGTGGCTGTTTTAATTCTTTTCTTTTTTTTTGTGCTCATTAGCTTTTAAAGAGTGCATGATTTCTGAAAACACATATGCCACACACATACACACGCACGCACACTCACATACACACACACACACCCTGATAAGCAGGTGGACGGACAGCCTGAAACATTGTCTAACGAGCTCATGTACGTAGTTTTGAAGAAATTGTTAATGTTGATACATGTACAACGATAAGACAAGGGCACTTTACAAATTCATTTTTTAGTCAGAATCTGACCTTTGAACTTCTTGGAGTTTTGTATTTTTTAATATTTTTTTTTTAGTTTTTTTTTTTTTAAATAATGCTCAATATTGCTAAATAAGCTTAAATGTCCATTGGAATATAATGTCAAGAGCTGTCAATAACTCAGAAACTCAAACAACAATCCTAAGGCAAAAATTTTATTTTTCATTAACTGGTTTTGATCTTTTTCTTTTGTGTTTTGTTCCTGTTGATCTTTTTCTTTCATTTTGTTCCTGTTTAGAGTGAACGTGCCGGATGTTTTGACTGAAAATCAATTTAAAATATTTATAGTTCTATGAAAATTATCCAATCTTTAAAAAAAAAAAAAAGATGTTTTAAATCTTCAGCATCTTAGCGGTTTAAAACTAAATTTCAAGAGGCCATAAATGTAAAATGAAAGACTGTTGCAAAAATATTCCATATAAGGGAAATATTCAACTTTTTTTTTTATGACTCAGGCTTCAATTGTCATTTCTGACATGTCATATGGAAAAAATTGAAGCACTGGTAGGCTAGCAGCAGGGTCCTCTTACACTTCTGGGCTAAGCAATGGTATCAGTGGTATAGAAGATTTGAAGTCAGCTGAAATTATAGTCATTTTATTGTGCGAGCATAGAAAATAAGCAAGCGTCCATAGAAAATAAGTAAGAGCGATAATGGAATGTGTTGTGTAGAAAATAGACGGGCATGTATGTTCATGCAAGAAAACCATCTTGAGACCTGTTTTCAAGTCATGGGGTCTTTAATTTAAGATGTGGGTATGGACTCTGAAGGATGGGGCAACTAACATAAAAGGCATGTTAAAAGATGTAGTTTTAAAGAATGAACGCTACTATATAAGTGTAGCTTGAAATAATGAACACCAAGTCAATTTCACTCTGGTATGAAAAGCAACGCATTTTATTTCACATTTTATTTCATGGCAATAATGTGCCAACATTCAACACAATGCAAAAAATACAGAAAAAAAAAAAATTTATGCAAAAATTACATGAAAGGAACATTGGTGCAAAAATTACATAAAAGAAGCAAATTGCATAAGGAAAGCATTCTGTATGCTGATAATGTGCAGCACAAGTGCATAAACTCAAGCATTCTGTATGCTGATAATGTGCAGCACAAGTGGATAAACTCACTTCTCTCTGTCTTTTTCAACATCATAAAAGGACGTTTTCCTTTTTTTTCTCCCCTTTAAACTGTTTTCTACTTAATCCGTCTTTAGCCACTCAATGCCCAGAAGGGGACGTTTATACTCTTCTTCCCCTTTTAGTCACTAACACCCTTATTAGGGGACATTTATTTTCTACCTTTAGCTACCAACATGCTCTCTATGGGACGTTTATTTTTTTCCTTGCCACTTTCAGCCACTAACCTCACAAGGGGACGCCTATCTTTTTTTTTGCTACCTTTAGTCATTAACATCCTGAGTGGGAGACGTTTATCTTTTTTTTTTGCTGTCTTTCACCACTAACCTCCCTAGTAGGGGATGTTTATATCCTTTTTGCCGCCTTTAGCCACTTGCATCCCCGGCAGCACGTCTATCCCCCCCCCCCCCCTTTTTTTTTTTTCAATTAAGTGTTCTGTCTTTGAACAATATTTTCTCCTTACCATTTCGGAAGTGAAAAGTGTTTAGATCTTTATGAGAAGTCTGAGGACTGATTTGTTACAGTTGAGTCCACTCTCGTATTTGAATTTCTGATAATTAAAAAAAAAAATGAAACAATAGTTCTTTTTTTTTCCGGCCTTATGTCCATTAAATGCCTCTCACATAACTAGAAGCCATCACGGCAAGTCCCCTTTAAATCGAAGTGGTCAGCGTTGCCACAAAGGTAAAAATCAGCTTTTGTCGTCTCCATGTGGTTTCCACCCATGTTTTTTTTTTTTTTTTCATTGCTTGTTTAAGGGTTGATCAAAAATAATTCCCATCTGGATATGACATGCCCAGCATTCATGAAAGTAATTTTAATAGAAACGGAGCTACAAGTATTTGTCACAAAAGAAGAAAAAAAACAACAACATATTTCTTTATGTTTGGTAATCCATGCTAAAAAGTATCATGCATTATTTTGTTGTAAAGGGAAAACTAGAAGGTAAAAGGATATTGTTCTGTAAATCTCAAGTTTTTTCATGCATATTTATTTATTTATTTTGCTTTTTTTTACTTTCATAATTTTAACTGCCATTGTTTTATCACTGCTGTTTTTTTTTTTTTCATGGGTGATTTGTTTTCACTTGTCTCGTGGTCAAGTTTCCCACATTTGATCATTTTAATTGGTCACCAATGGCAGTGCAAAGATCAACATAATACCTGAAGTAATGGGCACCTATGTAACCAAAAACTTTTCTGTATCTGATTGACGTGCTAAGTGAAAATACTGTGGTATAGGTATAAGTTTGGACCTCCTGTTAACTCTTTCTGTACCTTAATTATGGATTCTAACAACAACAACATTTGTCCATAACAGTGCACCAGTTTTTCATAGTTCTCTCCCAAAATGGATCTGGAAATGGAGGATCCAGATTTTGAAATGATTAACCCATGAGAGATAATATTCACAGTGGCTGGACTTGGGCCAGGCCAGAATGAATGCTCCAATATACAGGCATATGATATAGAAAGAGTCAAATCCAGCAGTTTGTTGAAATCAGTCAAGTGGAGGATTGGCATTGAAATTGAGAAATAGCATATCCAGTGTATAGCCAGTTATGAAAAAAAATGATTCTTCTTACATATAATTTTCACTGTTCAGCTAGAGCTATATTGATATACCCAAGCTCAGAATTGCACAGAACTACATGTGTAGCAGACATTATGAAACAGTTTGTCTGTGCAGTAAGGAAAAGAGAAATCATTTGACAAAACTACATGATATAACTAATGTTGCTAGACATATATCACTTTTTTTTATACAGTTATCCTATTGGACCATACAGTGCTGAACTTGTTATGTACAAACAAACCTAGACCATATCCTCTGAACATTTGGAGATGCTGTGAGGAGAGAGTAACTTTGGTTGGAATCATTTTTTACCACAATTTCCATCACTATCCCAGTCATTTGTAAATAGAATCTCATGCCCATCCTTAATGAATCCAGGAATTGTCAACTTCACATGCTTCCTCATATTTTGTCATTATTTGATTGTTCTGATGTGAATTATGTATTAAATTATATTTAAATAATATATTCAATGTGCTTTTGTACGCCTTTGTTATTGACAGTAGATTTCGCATACACCAGGATGGTTGCATCACAAATTCTAAATAAATTATGATGTTCTTATCATTTGCTACAACATCACGAAGTAGAGATAGTTTCCAAGCATGATATCTGTTTATGTGTTGCTTGATATGCCAGAGAGACAGAGAGCTTTGGACTACACTATAAGTTAGCATCAAGCTGCAGAGCATAGTCAGCATGCCTGCTATAATAGTAAGTCTGCATGTAAATGTTTATTAGCAACCAATGGGAATTGTAGCTGCCCACCATCATCACCTGCAGTGAGATCACTATTTTGTATTTTGTATGGTAGTGTCTATTTACGTGACTGGGTCTATCTTGAACACTTTTCACCCGCTCGTCGGACCTACGTTTGCATTAGGATGGATTTGCACTGGTCGAGGGTTCCATTGGGTTAAGCCAGCAGGTTGGTCTAGTTCATTTTAATCATTAGGAAACAAAGAACTGGCATGTAGGGGAGAACATTTTCTTTGTTCCCAATACGTTGAACAGCACTTGTGAATATTTCTGTTATCGTGAGTAATGTACTGAGACTAGTGGTGTCAATAGACTCAGCCATTTTGTATGGACTTGTTCTGAATATCGGACTCGCAGTGTTGTGTGGTGGCAGCAAAAACCAGTATATTTAACATTATGAATCATCATGTAAGATGTTCGGCTTCTTTATTACAGTGGGCATCACCCCCTGCTCTGTGAAGAATCAGTGCAGTGAATCATTGCTGTTATCGTAACAGCATTCATAAATAAGACAGGAAAAAGATGGAATAATTTTTATGTATTTTTATTTAACAAAAAAAACAAACAACCATTGTTTACAATTCCCGCACTGACAGACATTGGGTCATTGTGTAGATGCAGACCGAGTCCATGCTACCTTCGAGTGTTCTCACCATTTTCCTCTTCTCCTCATAGTTTCTATCATTCTTATCCTCTTAAATTCCTCATTTCCTTGTGATTCTGATCACTTTGCCTTAAAAACAGAACAAAACTAAACCTACACGAAGTGAAGATCTAGAGAGGCCCAGTGGACAGTGAATGGGAAAGGTTATACTACAGAGCATGACTAGTGGTATCACTTCCCTTGTGAATGAAAGTAATACTGTAGACTTTCCTTTTACATCAGAAGTCCACATGCAAAAATATGTGTCTTGTACATTGATTAGAACTTCTCAAATTTTTTTTAAGTTTCCCACGTATATTTTGACTGTAATATACTGTAGTGTGTAAGTTTTACATACATAAAGAGGTTGTGAATGAAATGAAGGACAAGATGTCCTAATTTCAAAGATAACCTAGAAAATTGCTTTAGTTTTTAACAGATCCTCTAGAAAAAACCTTAGCAACGTTAAAGCCAGATCTGGTCATAGCCTGACTAATGAGTTTTTGCTGTGGAATTCCGTTTGGAGTTTCCTACCATGTACATGTAATAAAATGGGATTGACACAGTATATTAAGACATGAATAGTTAGCTGTCAGATGTGAATGTGCTACTTCATTATAGGAATCCCGATTCTAGCATTTTCTTTTGATATCTTTTATGGAAGACTTCTTTCTCTTCTTATCACCAGCAATTTGTTTTGTTTCATTTCATGGAGTGACCTTTCAAAGCACAAATTGAATCGAGAGCTCCGTACAGTCATAAAATACTTAGCTCTGAAAGTGTCTATAGAAATTTGCTGAACTGAGAAACTTTAAAAGCACACATTAAAATTAGAATTCGGTACAATCATAAACTATTTAACCCTGAAAGTGAAAGTGTCCATAAAAGTTGGTGAGGATTCTGTAGTGTAGTGATGCAGATTTGTTCTTATTTTAATACAAAATGACTCATCAGACCTGAGAGCAAAACTTGACAAGGATGTTATTTGAATGTTATTGGAAGGCTGATTAAAACAACCGAAGATTAGAATGACAAGTGAGTCTTCGCTGAGATCAGCTTTATCTCTTTTCTCAGGGTTAACAAAGAAGAAAAGCAGTAATCTGTTTGAAAAGTTCATTTTTTATAACACAGGGATGTCAAATTTCCTACTTTAGCAGGATTTCCTACTTCTTGGCTGTCAGTAATTTCTCTGTTGATCCCAAATCCGGTATTATTTACCAAACGTACTTTAGTTTTAGGTGTTGGGAAACAGTATGCCAGGAACTTTTCCTACTTTTTCATGTAGACAGATTGACATCCCTGATAACATGAAAGCAGAATTTGGCTCTGCGCTCATTGTTGATAATAGTTTTGGGCTTGGGGTAGAACTAGACTGTGATTTCTATGAAAACACAAAATGGTTATGAGAAAAGAGAAACAATAATAAAAGTTTGCAAAGTGCACATTGTATGTAATGGAAGCAGAATTTTAGCTTAGTTCTGCTAGCTGGTAATGACTACTAGTTTGACCCCCTAGATAGAACTTGATTTCACTTAATTTATGTGTCCACGCAAAGGCCCTATTTAATGCAAGCAGCAATTTGGTTCTTTGCTGGAGACAACACATGTGGTTTGAGTCTTAGGATAGATAATGGCTTTAGTTAAAATCAGGTGTCTATGCAAAGTCATGAAAATTGAGGAAGAACAAAATTTGAAGAATGCACATCACATGTAGTGGAAGCAGGATTTTGCCTCTATGCTCTGTCTATGCTGTTAGCATGTATTTCTTGGGGCTTCAGTTAAACATGCGTGTCCACTCAAAGACTTCATGAAGAAAAAAAGTTATTCCAGTGTTTTCAGAGGAGATTTTAGAGGATAGTTGATATATATATATATATATGTATCCAGATGAACCAGCTGATGTGATGGTATAATTTAGTGAATAGTCATCTGTGATAGGGACTAAATTTTATTGCTTTTTTTTTTTTTTTTTCAGTAAAAAATAATAGTGAAGTGATGATAATCATGACATTTGCCTTTGTGTATTAAGGAATACCTCAGTGCAGTCTTTTCATCGTGGTGATCATGTGGGGAGAGATGATTGGCCGTTCTCCTTCAGGCTGTACATAGGCTACACACCATTTTTAAGTGAATCTTTGATCAGATAGGACTTTTTCCGGTCACTGTCTCAGTTTCTGTTACGGCCTGTTGTGCAAGATTTTTATTTCTACAATTCTTTGAAAGTATATTGAGAATTTCCAAGATTGTGAGTCCTGTAGCTCAGATGAAAGACAAGCATGTAGACAGATTGTGATAAAAGTGAGCCAAGTTTTTGCAATTAGTGGTATGAGATTAGTCTGTGATACTAAAGTTTCAGCATTAGCTTGAAGTGAAGAGTGAAGACCACTAGTTTGATAGAAAACTATACAAGTGTGGTAAATGAGAAAGTGGTTTTTTTTTTTTAATTTGTTTTAGTTTTTACGAGGTTAGTGAATTTTTTTTTTTTTTTTTGAGAGAATATTTCAAGTTTGCTCCAGAAAATGAAGCGAAAGTGTGTCTTTTCTGTAGTGTGAATGGATCATGAGGTGTTCTGGCTTTTTTTGGCTGATTTTTTTTTTCTTTCTCTCCTCCTCTCTTTCTGTCTTTGTCTTTTTTTCTATTTCTTTACAAATTGTACTTGTAACATTGAATCTGTTATTAACTTTCTCGGAATACATTTTGTCTATGTTGTCCATATTTAAGGAGCAGCATTTCCTTTAAGGTTTCTGATTAATAGATGTTGGTCACATTTACCAGCCTGTCAAAAGGCTGGTTTTAATGAATATTCTCTCCTGTGAATGAGACCTCTTCATTGTTTCTGTGCTGTTTTAATGGATTCTGAATTGTGAAATTATTTGACATTTCATTGATTATCTCTAGATCAAAGAATTCCACTGGTCATGACTGGTGCAGAATGAAAGTTTCCATAAAGCTTATGCTTTCTTTGTATGTAGGCCTTTGGAATTATATATGCTGAGGCCTTTGCATTAGGATCTTCTTTTAAACAGTGAAACCCAGGTATGCAGGCATTGACTTGACTGTGTAAGAAGTGAGTCATTTTTGTAGCCAGCTAAATAATTGCTTTTTGACAATTATATGAAGTATATAGTAAGATGAGCATCGTAAAGAAGAAAAAATCATGTCGGCCACCATTGTTTGAAATATGTGAGACAAAAAAAAAAAAAACACAAAAAAAAACGGGGACCAAGTTATGATGTTGGAGGACAATATTTTTACCACATGGTAAATTTTTCACAATGTTCTATTACATGAGGTAAATCAATGAATTAATGGTCAATGGCTCATTGTGTGGTTCTGCTATCTTCCATCCTCCAACTCCAGCACATCCCTTCATCATTTCTAAGAACACGTCTGTCCTTACCTGAATGTGAATAAATCATCATTTTAAAAAATACTAGCACTCCAGCAGTTTATTTTGACTTTTAAACTTAAAGGGGGTAAATAAATGTTATATTTATGAGAAACAAAAATGATTGAGATTCGAAACAGTCAGATGATACATATAATTGACTAAGGAGATCCTGTGGCATCTGTGCCTGCCATATGAGAGTTTAACTCTGTGTGTGTGTAATGTGCTGGTCTGTGTTGTCTTTAATGGTGCTGATTTAAATTCACAGTTAATGATGACAAATGATTCCAATATTGCATTCTTGTGTTGATACTTCCACATATTTGTTCACTGTTTGTTGAGACTGTTATCACAGTGGTGCAGGTGAGACAAGCTGGCCCAGGAATTGTTCATGTCAGATTGATTTCGTAATGGTTCATATTATAAATTTATATGTGATTAATTTCATTACATGAATTCACATGAAATTAAATTCTGATCTACACACCATATTCTGTTGAGCTGCATGATGAAAACAGCCATGCACCACAATCAGGCCTTTATTTTAAAGGCAAAGTTAGCTAAAACTAAACACTAGAAGTCCCTCTTCAATCCAGTGTTGGGACAGAAAAATCTGTCATTTCTATCTGGATAAAGGGCAAAATTTGCAATACATGATTTTTTTTTTTCTTTTTTTAACATTGGCATCTTGTAAAATTTGGTGTCTTGGCACATGGCTGCCTTCATCATGCTGCTAACAATACAATGGTGAGACAATGCCCATGTTGTTTTAAACTGACAATATGACATATGTTTGACCGTTGCCATATCAAGGATTAGCTGCAGTCTGTAACCAGACTTATGTCCTTTCTTGTATAGCTTATTAGCAGGTTTTTGAACACAAAACTCTAGAGAAAAGTTAAAAATTAACTGGAGACTTTGAGTGTGAAAATGATAGACGTGATACAGGCTTAGCCTGTTTTTGCATTCCAGAAATAACTGTAAAAAATGCTGCCTGTCTCCATAGCCAGTTGTAATTCAGGCAAGGAAATGTGAACTAGAGATCTCAGTTCTGTGCACAGAATCAACATCCTTGTTAATGTTGTTTGCTTTGAAGAACACACAAATATATTCATGTGAGATTTAGTAGTTCATCGGAAAACTAACAAATAAGCAAACAAGTACACATGTTTTAACGCACTGACTCTTTTTGCTGTTTCCAGAAGGGCATTAAATAAGACATCATTGACAGGAATTTAAACTTTGCCACACATTGATCATGTTTGAACTGTTTACCTTCAATAGATTCAATTTTTTAAAGATTTCTTTTCCTTTTTGTATTTTTTTTTATTAGTTCAATCGTATGTTTTTTTTTTTTTTTCGGTTTTTACTTTTGTCTGTTAGTTTGATCACCTATTGAAGACCTTGGAAGGGAAGGTGCTTGAGTCCATTTTGAAAGAATTCATTGGAAATAAAAAAAAAAAGAAAATTTCGAGGTCATAATTCTCATTACTTTAGTTTAACATTTTATGATGCTTACATCTAATCTTGTGGCTGTTGGTAGCTCACTGATTTTTATGTTTTGTTTTTATCTTGGAGGCTTTTTGCCATATTGGTTCAATGTATGTGAAACATGACTTTGATACTTTTTTTGCTTTCAAGGCCTCAGTTTGAAACCACATTCTCTGTATTAATTGCATATTACTGTGGCCCTCTTGTTAATATTTTGGGGAAGGGGGAGGGGGCGGGTGGGTAATACACTTACTATAATTTTTCCACTGCACAAGCCCAGTTGAAAGTAACAAGCTCAGTCTGAAAGACACTATTCTGTATCTTTCAGGCTTCTCTTGACAGTCGTAGCATGTACTAATACCATTTTCATGTACCAGTACTCTATTTGCCTAGAGCAATTTAAAGAATGAGAATTAGTTCTGACCAGTCAAGTTACTTTCCTTTTGCCAGACACAAGATATTGAACAAGCAGTGCAGTAGAGAAGGAAAGCAACCACTTTCCTTCTTGTTATTCAAAAGCTTAATCTTTGGAAATTTTTGTTACAGGGTGAATTATTGATTTTTTTTTTTTAATGATATATGTATCAAGCAACGGGCTCAAAAAGGCATTTTTTTCCCCCCTCTCTAGTGTACTTGATCAACTGTCCTTTTATCTGTCAAAGGAAATCAATTAAGCTGATCAAAACCAGTCCCCAGCTTGAAGTGGTATAGACAAAAAAAGTATATACTGTAATAATCTGTTGATTGTGTGTTTTCGCACTTTCATTGCTCATATTATATTTGTAGAATTACATGTGTCTTTTGTGCACTCTGGCCTCAGTTTGCAAAATTTTGTGAAAGCCTGACTGGATGTTGTTATGGCAGCATCAGTCAGAGGGCGAATGAACAATAAATCCTCCTTTTCATTCCAGCAAAAAAACTCCACACATTGGTGGCTGTAAAGACTATGAAATATTGTTTTTTGGTCACACTGTTTTGACAAATGATTTTGAGTGATAATAGGGTGAATGATTGAAAATGATCAGTTGTAGGCAACAAACAGTTTGAAGGCAAAGACCCTCTATGTTCTAGTGTTTCAGGCTTGATACATGTGAATTTCACTAGAATTAGACTAAGGTATTCTCAGCTTTGTGTGGTTTTGAAATGGATATATAGTAGATAATAGATTTGTATGATGCTTATTCCATATAGTGTAGAATTTATGTGCTTTTCAATTTATTATTACTGTGAGAGACTCAACATAATGATAATATGTCCTAAACATCTTGGGCATATATGTTGTTTGGCCAGTCAAAATGAGACATAAGTCACTGGGCTAGAACTGAGAAATCGGGCTTTGAATGTGATGAGGGGGATCAGATATTGATTTTTTTTTTTTTTTTACTGCAGAAATCGAAAGCACGTTCATTTTTTAACAGAACAATGTTGGTCTTACCCTTGATTTATAGTTATATCTTCATTAAAGTCAGGGTTTTGTGATATAGGTATAGAGATTTATGTGTCCAACCGTTCATTTGAACTTGATTTTCTCAGAATTTCGGTCATTGCTGGGGGGTTTCCCCCTTTGTCTTTTTAAACTGCAATATCTCTGGCTAGAAGAAAGATAGCTCAGAACTTTTTTCACCTCCTGAAAGGGCATGACATAAACTTTCATGTGATACCAAAAACCCCACATGTAGAAAAAATCGACATACGTCTCATTTTGACTGGCTGAGAGACATATAGTGGCTGCTTGTTAGTAGGCAGGTACTCTGTCCTGTCTTGTTCTAACAAAAACATTCATTGTCATAGTTGGGTGTCCATGAGTTGAGTCAGGAAATTGATGTCAATTGTTTTTTTTCCACAACAAAATGTGGGATCCCGCTGGGACTCAAGCCCAGGAGCTTTTGACTCCAAGTTTGATGACACAACAACCAGGTTGTCAGTACAACTGAATATTGCTTTCTTGATGAACTTATAATGGACTGATAGCTGTTTATACAGACCCCATAATTATGATTTAACCTGTGGTAAATTTGTAACATATTTAAGTATCATGTCAATGAAAGTGATAATCAGGAGAGCTTGAACCAATCAAGTTTGTGGCATTCATTTGAAGTTGAAATGAGCAATTAAGAAGAACAGTGTTCAGTTAATGTTTAGTAAACTTATGAGTTCACATGATTAAAGGTGGGTGTGCTCAACATTCTTACATACTGATGGAACGCTGATAGCATTTCTTTTCATGTGTGTTCCCATGCTTTTGTTAGCAGAAAAATTGTATGAATTAAGTGGAGATTGATAGTAGGTGGACTTGACTTGATGTGAATGGTCTATACGTCAGTGAAAAGTGCATGTCACATGTGATGCCTTCATTATTTTTTTTTAAAATTTACTAAGAGGTCTTGTGAAATTGGCACATAGCTGAAGGATTTTAGCTCATTCATTCGTTTTCATAGTCTTTGCATAACAAGCAGTTTTTGACAAGCTTTATGATGTGATGTGTATGAGCGATGATCCCTTGGTCATGTGACCAACCAATACTTCATCAATGAGTAGGCAGTGTTTTGTTTGTTTTGTGTTTTGTTTGTTGTTTTTCATTATTTAAAGAAATCCGTGGTGTTTTTGAATAATAATCTGTTCCATCTCATGACAAAGGATGCTGGTATATCTGAATTGACATATTATTAGCTCCCTTTTTTTGTTCTTTGTTTTTTCTTGTTTTGTTAAACATATCAGCATTTTCTCTTATCACTTACTTACTGAGTTCCTTGAGTGATCAGTGTTATCTATAGCAAGATATAGCTCAGCATGGCAAGTTGTCCAACACTAGCAGTATTACAGTTATCATCCTCATTAGGGCCAAGATATTTGGGGAAAGCGACTTGCCCCAAAGTTCACCATCCTGTCATGTCAGCCTTTATGATTACAGTCAGATGAAAACTCCAGGAAATACCAGAAAACATGTCTCATGACTTACTATCGTCAGGTCCCTCTGTGGATTTCTCTGTAGAGGTTTACATCCCCTTAACATACACAGTGCTTTCTTATAGGGCAGTAGGATTTTCTGTCTCTTTTAGTTTGTTGCTCTCACCAAATAGATCTACCAGGCAGTGCTGGAGCCAGTGGAAACTGGTAACTTAACATCCAGTAGCACCACTTTGCTGATATGCTATGAGCAAAACTTTCCATTATGCATGTATAAAATGAGGTGTGACACTGCTGCTTAGGGTCCATCTGACCAAGAATGGAGGAGACTTTTACGTTTTGGCCTGTCAGATAGTGACTGATAAAATATGAATTGAAATTTCATCAAAGCTCTTAGTGTTGTGAATATTTTTTTTTTCTTCTCTCCATCTTGATTTGGTATTTTAGTGTGTATCTCAATGTTACTGCCAAATCATTCAATTATTTCATATGCATCCCCCAGCAGATAGGATTATTTGCATCTGACTGTAATAGAATGCAGCCAAGCGGTGGCTTCTTGGAACGAGTGTTAGCTTTCTTGAGAACAGTGATATAGAAATTTCCTTTAGTTTGGCCTCAGTGTTTAGTAGTTTTTGTCGTGGAGTCTGTTTGAAATGATGTTCATTATTATGAGTTTTTTTACTTTTGGTTGGGTATCAGTACTTTTTTTTTCTATAATCAGTGAGATATTTATCAGAACATATTGTTTTTTTTTAATGTTTATTGGATAAAGGGGATAGATAGATTAAAAAAAAAAAAAAAGGAGTGTTATATAATATAATGCTTATGTCTTTTTAAGGTCACACTAATATTGATAAGAATGATGACTGTGGGCTTTCTGTCATTGTATGGATCTGTCACTGAGTCTTAATTCTCAAGCTCTACTACCTGCTGTAAATGTGTTTCTCGATCAACACTCTATTACCGATTATTCTTAGATTTTGTACATCTCAAATATGACATGCCTATACCCAGTGAAGATGTGGCTGCCACAGCCACTGCTTTGCCGTGTACATGAGATGCATCTCTTTGAATGATGAAAAATGGATGTTCTTTCTATCTTGCATGTGATACTGAACAAGAATGAATGGCATAGATGTTGTGATTTTTGTGTGGCATCTGTGAACAATTTTTTTTAAAAACAACCAAAAAAATAAAAAATTCTGTTATCTTTTTATTTTTGTATGTTCCATTCAAATTAACCTAACCCTTCTTCTCTCTCTCCCCCCCAATGAATTTGTTATTGTTGATGATGACAAGAAAGTGGTTTCATATGTATGATTGAAAACATTTATTTGCCAGGAAAGTTTCATCATTTCATCCACTTTGTTTTCAATCTTGTTAAACTGTTAATAGTGACAGACAGACCAGATTAACTTCTGCTCATGTGTTTGCCTTTGTATGTATGTACATGTATTTATATATGATTTGAGTTAATGCTTGTGGATGGAAGTTTTGGAGAAGAAGTTACTAAAAGCCGGTCAAAGAATACATTAACATCCTAAGTGAATAATTCTATTTTTTCCATAAGCTTGAAAAGCGAGCTACTCACCATAGCTACTATTGTGAATTTAGCTTTTTCCGTACCGTAATCATCTTAGATACTTTTAAGGAAAATTTCAGGAGGAAAACTGAATTTTACCAAACTATTTCAGCCATCTAAAGAGATATGAATACATGTGAATATTTCATGTAAGTTGACATTGTATCACAACTTACGTTTCCATGTAATGAGTCCATGCTTGGGAAATATTTCATCAATGCGAGAGGGCAATTATATTTGTCAGCCAATGCTTCTGAAATTTCTCTGATGAGCAAACTTATTTGTAAGTTGTCATTTGTGTGTATGAAGAAGATTTGATCGTGACAGAAGTCATCGCTTCACTGAGTTGTTATTTATTACTATCATAATGATCTGACAAATATTCAGTCTAGCACTACTACTATTACTGTAACTGTCCAAATGGTAATCTTATGATGTGATATAAAGTGTATTTATAAATGAGTAAATAAACAAACATTTGTCAAATGATTCATGAACTTATGGTGATCTTTTTCTTTTTTTTCACTTTGTAGTGTGGTCTTTTTCAAGTACAGATTATTTGATATCTGGATAGATTTTCGTCAATTTTTTTTTTTCATCTGATGTAGTTAAAAGAAGAAAAAGTAAGAAAACTGATGACGAACAATGCAGAATTATCAGAATTGTAACCTGGAATTTCGTGTGTTGCATGTGCCTCACACATTTTTCCCTAGTGACATAAGTTAGGAAAACTGCAAAAGTCATGTATCTGAATTGTGCTGTTTCTACTTTTTAAGCCACTCTACAACAATTATGCCTATGAATTTCATTAATTTGGGAGGGG
>JBCAUA010038373.1:0-12038 GCA_038406235.1 Peronia verruculata | reverse complement strand
TAACACAGAAATCTATAAAGAACTTGATAGCGATGTTATAATATGCCAAATTTTCGAGTCTACTTGACTCTTCGTCAATCATCATCATCATCATCAACAGTTTACAAAAATGTCTGAAAATTAAGATGACTGTCCACGGCAAATGATCAAATACATAAAAGAAAGTGGAAAAACAACATAAAGAACATAGTACTGAGTTAATAAAATAAACTAATATCGCTAGCCATTATCATCATCATCATCATCATCATCATCACCATCATCTCACCACCGTTATCGCTATGTTACTATCAGTCAGTCTCAAACCGTTAGAATATTGATTCTCAACATTTTACTGACCAGAGCACTCTCCGGACATTAAGCGCCCACTCCCACCTCCATGGACGACCTTTCTTTTTTTAATTCAGCTCTCCCATGCCAGAGGAGCGTTAAACTCACTTTACCAAACTTGTCTTCCGGTTCCTCGAAGAGTTACAAATGAGTGTACCAGCTGTTGTTTCTTGACTTTTTTCATGTTTGGGAGAAAAAAGAATGCTAGGACAAACAACGGTATTATTTTTTCTGCATTGATGGGACAGTAAGGACGCACTAGTTTATCATGGCTGGCAAACCGGAAGTCTTTCACAGAAAACGAACAATAACCTGAGGTAATGGTGCCGTGCATACAATAATATATTTGGACGGTGAATTCCCATATCTCTAAATATAATATCATGTCATTGTGTACTATAAAATCTGCAACAAAACCCATAAAAGGTTTTTGGACTAGAAAACTACAGAATGTATCCATATGAAATTTGGCACGACAACATTGTTGCATAAAGGTCTGTGATTCCACTGACGTAAAGTTGAGAAAAGATTACTGTTTGGCATTATTCTAAAAATGCGATAATAATTGATTAGTAAGCTCGCGAGGCTGCTTGATCGGAATAATTGTTCGTTCGATAGAATGATGCGTTCAAAATACGAACACCTTGTCATTGAGTAACATTCAGTATTAATCATCCGCACTATCAACATCCAGGTGTGCACACTTGCCGGACACGTTTAGTTGTAGGGAAGAATCAGTTTGACCTATATTCAAACAATCTCCCACGAAGGCCATGCGTTCTCTTCTAGTATACGGTTAAAAACCGCAAATGTAGATGAAATAAATCAAAATATATCTTTGTCGCAAATTCGTCTAGTGTCATTTCGAGTTTCACAAGCCCAGGTTTAGAATCCCTGGGTCAGAAGTGACCCCGACATAAATCCTGTCCACATCACTCTCCCGTCACTGAAGGCCATCAAGCAGAACTAAGCGGGGACTCCGACATTTAGTGCGGCCATTAAAGGCGTGGCGCGGGTCCCGCACACTTTCCCGCCCCCACGACACCCGGCGGCCAAATCATTAAATGTCGTCATCAGTTTATGATGTCACGTCAGTACAAAGTCATAAACCGTGTAATCGAGAAATTTCTCAAATATCTGTGCGTTTGTTCCGGATTGTTCAGTGTCTTCTGATCGTCTGAATGATGGATAAAAATATAATATGATCTATTTCAACAAACTCTATCCCTTTTGGGGCTAAGATCGTAAGAATAATTTTGATATTTAAATATAACATTTCCCATTTGTTGGTTATGTACATAAGGGATAATACCATGAACTTTTGTGATACAAGAAGAGAAACCAGCACCAGGCCTGCGGGGGAGATTTTACAAAGATAGGTCCAACCGAAACTGTCCTGTGTACGACAAGCGTGCGCGCCTCCATGTTGGGATTTTGGATACTGAACACTGAGCAAAGAAAATCTGTTTGGTGTTTTGAACGCGTAATTCTGTGGAATGTACGATTCGGATCAAGCACTATAGCGAGTTCACTCTTCAATAATATTTATCGCCTTTTTAATATAGTAAAATTAGTGAGCTTTTGTTTGTTACTTTACGTCAATAGAAACATGGATCTTTATGCAACAATGTTTTGTGGTAAATTTTACATCTGTGGATAATTTTCTAGTTTTCGACTCCAAACATGCTTTTTTATGGATTTCCTTGCAGATTTACAGTACAGACTGCTTACACCACTATTTCTGAGCCGACACAAAGAATGTGGATATCGTACGAATCGCATAGCTATTTTACACTACGTCAGTGCTGCCTCAATGAATTGAACTATTTCGATCCAGTTATCTTCTGGCTTTTCCGCGTATTTCCTGTGTACAGATATCCGTACGATCGCCCTGGGCTGCAAAACCCATCAGGATTTTGTACATAATGAATGAGCCATTTGAACCGTCAGACAATTACTTATCTCATTATTATCTGTCCTGTGCTTGAGACTGTGATGTTGTTGTTGTTGTGTTGGGGTTTAAGGACACATCAGCACGATTACGGCTATATTGTGGCCAAACACGGTAAGATATGTTTACACGTAAAGAGAGGAAAGAGAGCGGGACAGAAGACAGGAGCAAGGATAGAGAGAGAGAGAGAAGAGACAGATGTCTCCCCTGGAATGTCGAGGATTGCACTCCATGGGAGACACCCCGCCCATGGCGGGCTTACACCACCTGCAGGTGGGAGAAGAGAACCTACTCATAAACCCCGGGCCCCCGCGGGGGTTGAGACTGTGATAAAAGGCCATGGGTTTATGTTCTTGATATCATAACACACATCACGAACGACACCTTTGATTTCAAACTGATATGCTCGCTTTGTTACCTGCAGATGGCTCATATACAGTTCATACGTTATCTTATGCCATACAACTTCAAAATGTACGTGTACACATCTTCCTTCTTATCTGTGAGTAATAGAAGAATTTTTCCCCCCTAAAAAATGTCGTTCATGATGTGTGAAACTAAAGGACAAAAACTGCTTTCTGTCGCAGTGTCAGACAGAGCTCAAAATGACCAGAGATCTCTCCTTGTCTCTCCAAACAACAAAAACCGACGACAGATGTGTTGTGGAAAAAAGTAAACAAGGTATCACAGATGCCGGGCACTATGATGAAGAATAAACTGACAGAATGAACGGAAGAGTTGTTATATAACAGGAGTGGATGGTGGATCCAGGAGCTGGAGAAATGGTAGGAGGCCAGGACGAGAGGACACATTTCCACACAGTGAGATAAAGATTAAACAAACAAACAAACAAACAAACAGAGAGGCAGACGAGAGACAAGCACATAGACAGTTATACAGACAGATATAGAAATAGAGAGTTAGATGAACAAACTGGATGGATTGGAAAACAGACAGACAGACAAGCAGACAAAAGAAAGTTGCAGAGAAACAGAACAACATCAGGAGAACAGACGTCACTGAGCCACGGCTTTCGCAGTCCGTGATCTTCATCAATTATCTTCATTTGCTGTTGCACCAAATCGTTTTTCCTCAATAGTCACCACACAGGGATTTCGGGATAAACCCAACGCAAAAGTTAATAACACTAATCACAGCTACTATTTTGAGGGCATTTACATTCAACAGGCTATGAGTCTCTCGCTTAGACTGAAGAATTTCAGTCACAAATTCCTTACCCACGGTAACAGAGTTAAGTCAAAAGACGTGAGGCAAACCTGCAGCCTGGGCAAGGCCAAGGTCATGAGTCGATGAGATTTCCCAGGATACTGGTGGACTTTGTTGTACAACAAATCTAGCTCATTCATTTTTTTTTTCTCTCTGAACTGCTCACGTTTTCTCGTCAATATTTCTGTCTACCTGATGCAGTCTGCCATCTCTATACTCTGCTAATATGAACACCAGAGACGTAATCAATCATCTTTTGTTCATTCTGCTTTTCAAAAATCTCCTTGTCCAGTTTTCATTTTCTTTTCTTTTTTTCTAAAAACTTTCATCTCAAAAAGTGCTTGATTTATTTCGGTTGTTTGAAGTGATTTTTTTTACAATCTCTTTGCATGTCGGATAAAAGGAATTTCGAGTCCTGGAGTTGTTTGTTCTAATTCTATAAAAAAAATTCGTCAAAGATTATACCATTTGAGAAATTGATATACGGCCAAATACGACCAAGATATCCCTTGGTTTATGTCTCGAGAGCAAAAAGAAGAAGAAAAGAAAAGACTACTTCCTTAGGTCTCCGCTGACATTCACATATGAAGGGCTCAAAGGAAACTCGTGGTGTCACATTTTGACATTTCTGAGAAACTGAAGTTTGCCAGCTAGGTGTGATTTATTGTTGACTGCTATTGCTATGTCTGTAAAATCTGTTGTGAGATCTGGCTTATCCATCTTTCAAACAAACTAAAAATATTTTTTTTTTTAAATAATAATAAAAAAATGCTGATTTGACCAAAATAATTTGAAATATTTATATCAATGTTAATGTCTGATGTTCTAACATTTCTGAAATGGCCATCACGAGTTTTTCCACTGAACCTTTCATTTGTATTGTCTACGACACAAGTCTCAATACCTCGGACACTTTTCTGACAGTCCTCGGACACTTCTCGCTTTTTTTTTTCACAGTCCCATAGGGATTTTTTCTCCTTTATTTCTCCTCTCTCTCTCTCTCTGTGTGTGTGTGTGTGTGTGTGTGCGCGCGCGCGCTATATGCTATTATATTTCAATAATGTTCGTACTTTTTAACTAAAGAGAAAAATGCAGGAAATTGTTTTCAATTTGCTCAGCCCACATTTTGCTGCGCGAAAACTTCCTCCAGTCTAATCTTATACAATTTTCAACAACTTTTTTTTTTTTTTAATCTACGTAATTAAAACACTTACACCACTGAAAAAAACCTGTTTGTTTTTATATTTTTAAAAAAAATCTTATTCTGTTTTGTTTAGACCTTGTTATCTTCTACTCCTTTGACTAATTTTGAGATATCACTTTTGGAAGGCAACCAAACATGACCAGAATTTCTGGAAGACTGTATGGCGAATTCTTCAACAATCTCTCACTCTCTGCTACTTGCTATTACAGAGAAAAACACTATCTGTGGCTTTTCAATTACAGAGAAAAACAAAAATGGCCAGAATTTCTTGAACTTCTCAATTCCATTAGCCCTCATCTTGCTCTAGTACAGCTTCCCACTGAGTAATAATGTCAAAGCCATGTTCAACAACTTTCTCTTTTTCCTGACCATATGAAACAACAACAACAACAACGACAACAAAAACAAACAACAATAAGAAGAATAAAAGCTATAGCATTGATAACATGTCTTTACATTTATGTTGTTTAACCTTTACCACGTATCCCTATTTAGAGAAGAATTCGTCCACTAGATGCACACCCGATTAGACTATCTCTAAACTATGACAATATTCACGGCCATTCTCAGGTTACAGTCAAAGTCCTGCTATCTCAGGGCAAAAGGGGCTATACTTTTCTCGAAAGTGGTTGTTTTGTTCCTTGCAATCCCCCGAGCATTTTCCATTTCTCATCATGCTCAGTTTTTGACCTGACCGAGGCAGATGAAGTCTTATACAAGATATGGATTCTCAAGAGAACCGAGGTTCTCATCGGAGACTACTGAAGCTCAGCCGAGATAGCTCTAACAAAGGCACAAAAAGGTTGAAGGAAACTGCAATGTATAAGCTGTACCGTGAGGCTATGACACTAATAAAAATAATTTCCCCACGAGTGACTTCAATAGTTCCTATTCCATAGAATAAAAACCTGGAAATTCCCACCTGAGTGTTTGTACCCCTTGCTGAAAATAGAACACTCACTGATGTTTTTCCAGCTGTTCGCTTGGTCGGAACAATTCTATTTCAAGCCAATAGATTTGGAATCTGTGATACCTTCTTATCACTTTCAATCCAAACACAGAGCGGCGGTAGCACAGATCTTTGGTTTTCTTCACTCACTCCACTAGCTCGTCCCCCCGCGGGGGCGCAGGGATATATGTGGGAGTTCCTTGCTCCCACCTGCAAGCGGTGAAAGCCAGCCATCGGTGGGATGTCTCCCATAGAATCTCATCCTTGACATTACAGGGGTGACATCTCTCCTCTTTCTTGTTGCCCCCTCTCTTCTATCCCGCTTTCTTTCCTTTCTTCTTCTTGACGTGTAAACATCTTACCGTATTTGGCACAATATAGCCGTGATCGTGCTGACCTGCTGTTTAAACCCCGACACAAACAAAGAAACAACCCCCCCCCCCACACACACACATACAATGTCATTGGTACTTATGACAGGTACAAGTACTATTGTCGCGCACTTCCAACTCCATTATCGATCTGAGAGACCCGAGGTTTGCCGGCCGGCCAGGACTTCAAAGAGTCGAGTAGTTAATGATTCACACCAGAAGAAGGGGAGAGAGAGAGAGAAAGAGAGAGAGAGAGAGATAGAGAGAGAGAGATCCACTGACTTACTACTGGCTCGCAAAGAAACATTTGTTGACAAATCGCCCCGAAAAAAAAAAAAAACTGAAAAAAAAAAATGACTTCTTTACGTCGCATTGAGGCAGCTTTCAAGAAAAGCACTCCATCTTTGTGAATAAATCCATCACAAAAGATATCCTTTTATTCCCAGTTAAGCCCACAGCCTGCCTTGTCCATTTGCCTACAGCTTTGTTTTGCTACTGAGATCTGGGATAATATTTCGTTTTGTTTAAACCAGACAGAAAATTAATGTGCAGGCGATCAGAATATCCAAAAGCTGTGACCAATAAATTCTTATAACCAAGCCTGAGTTCTTTGCTTTTGCAAATAAATGAATGTTCCTAACAATAAATAGCTATTCTATATCATTTTTTACATTATTTTTTTCTTCTTATGGTAAAACCACCACCACCAACACAACCACCACTACCACCAACAACAACAGTAACAACAACAACAACAACAACAACAACACTACCAATGTAAGTAGAATTAAAAGCTGTTAAGAAAAGTAGCGCAAACATTGGTATTGAGCTGTTCTGTCAGAGCACGTTCTGTTGGTGGGTGTGGCAGTGGTGTGGTGGTACCACGGTCTACAGCTGTAAAGCACGGGGTAGGCCTAGTACAGGGCAGGGACGGGGAGACGATGTGAGCACAAGGCCGGCTGATTACTGAGTCCCACCCGCGTCCCTTTCATCTCCTCACTCTGGGCGTTACCATGAGGACAAGACACACGTGTCATCATACGACCCTAAGCTAAGTCGCTTGCTTTTGCCAAGTACCACAGTATAAGATCAACATTGTAAAAGAGGGAGGAAAGTCACCGTAGCTTCTGTTGCTTACAACAAATGATTAATAAAAAATGTGGAAAGGTTATCATGTTGGAAAAAACAAACAATAATGTTCTATCATGGTGAAATAGATTTGCTCCGACTTGGCCGACGGTTGGAAATCCCCGTCTTAATTTAGTAACAGGGGACAAACACTACAAACTATTCATTGTCATTGACCTTGACAAAAAATGTACGGGATCGGTGAAACTTTTAGTTCTCGGATCTCGTGGTGGAGCGCTAACAAACATCAATGAGTGTTATCTGTTTTTTTAGAGGCACAAACACTCCCGCTAGGATTTCCAGGTTTTTGCTTAGTGGAATATGAACTGTTTCATGTTTATCCAGGCAAAAAGATGACCCCCCCCCCCACCTTTACAATACCTATATTGCACCATTTGAACCCGACACAGAGAGGTCATTTGGTTGACAAAATAACTCATCTGGTCATGAGATTTATAAGATGCCTTATTTTTGACACCGGATATGGTCTCATTTAACGGGCATTATCTATCTTTTGGGTACAGTTTCATATCAGTGCTCACTACACTTATCCGCCACACAGTGTTCATAACTAGACAGACATGCATATGAAGAATCCAGTGGGGGAAAAAAAACAACAACAACAACAGATATCCACATTTTCTATAAAAGAAGAAAAACAAATCAATACCCTTTTTTAAAAACTCTGTTTCTAGCAGAAATGACCTGGGTATTCTGAATTATTATCCTGGTTAACAAATCTTAGCTGTGTGGCTTTACAACGTTGAGGTAATTACTCATTTTTCACACACACAAAAGTCACTTCTCTGGTTTTTCCACTGAAGTCCTCGTGTGTTTAGCGACGAAAATGACACAAGACTGGTGCAGAGAGAAGAGAATGAAATTTGCTTGTTCAAAATTCTGTTCAGTTTCCTTCCTGTGTAGCTATCTAGTCTGTCTGAGCAACTTTAAAACTGCACTCACGTCACTACAATGAGCGGATTTCAAGCCACTGTGTATCTAAAGACTGTTCATGGTGTCTGTAAACTTCAGGTAGAAAAATAGGGTTAGGGAAGATTCCAATAGTTTACCCCCGAAAGATACATTATATGGAGGTCCCTGAAACAGACATTTTCATCACTTGGTGCACTTTTACGGAGTTCAGAAATTTTTAATATTGCGCTTGGCATGCAAAGTGTTAATCGCGTCTTTCAATCACCTGCGGGTGGCCATCTCGGTATATTTATCAATGAAAATGATACTGGTCTGGCTGGGGGGGCTCTGTCGTTTGGCGTCTGCTCATGGAGAATACAGGCCAGGATCGACTCGCGGATCTTGAATCGGGGGATGAAGTGACACAAAGATTGAAAACTCACATTTTTATTAGTGAAGCAACGATCCCCTGGCTTCCTGTGGGTAGGGAAGCCCGACGTTTAGCCTTCTCGGATAAGAACAAATATATTTCGGAGGTCCCTTTGTGTACGTTACGCACGTTAAAGAGCCCTTGGCAGCTAAAAATCGATGGAAGAGTGGGCTGAGTGCCGCTGTCCGGGCAAAATTTCCCCCAAATTTCTACCCATAAAATTTCTCAGCAAAAATTGGAAACCTCTAAAAGCCGCGATAATCCTACTTTCTTCGGAGTGACAGGCTAAAGAAAACCAAACAGGTCTGACCCACAGACTAGAGCGGATTCCACGAGAATAAGGAGCCAACAAGGCCGACTGATTATAGCATCTCCATCTCTTTCATCTCACCGCCCTGCAGTAATATGACTACAGAACGCAAGTCTTCCATGAGGCTGCCAGTTGTAGAATGATGAACCCTCTCCTTGCCACAACTAGAAAAACCGCATCGAATCTCGGTGGACTTAAATAGTACTTGAGACATTTCACCAGAGGCTCTTTAATTCTCAAACTGAAACAAGGAGCGATTTCACTTAAAAATGAAGACCCTATAGCACCGGTTTTTGTCATTTCTGTAATGAAATTTTTCATGAAAGTGGACAACCTGGTTGCTGCAGGCAACGAAAGTATTAAGTATTTTGCCTCTTTCACTGACTGCGTATTGCCTGTCTATAAACCTAACTTCAAACTCGCACTCAAGAATTTGACCTGCACCACGCGCTGGTAATCGCCAGTCGCCAGACGTTTTTATGGATGCGAACGGCAGGCAAATAGTTCTGCAGACAAGATTTAATTCCAAGGTAGCAGAGAAACACAAGCTGACTGACTGATTACACGGCAGTGTCTCCGTCTCTTTCATGTTTGCCATCCAGCTATACACCGACATTAATGGACACAACTGACAAGCGAATTTGTTTCTTCCACCGGGCATAAAGTGTCAAGCTTTATAATAATTACTTATAATAATCCGCACTATTATATATTCCTTATATTATTATTATTGTTATTATTATTATTTCCATGCATGCAGCCTTTCAGTCATAAGACACTGGGACTATCTCGGCTACAAGTGTCAATGTGAGGAACTTTTGTGAAAATTTGGAAAGTTTGCCCGGAAAGCAGCGAATCCGCCTACTCTCATTCCATTTCTAACTAGCAAGGATTCTCTATCGTGAGATACGTACACATAGGACCTCCGAAATATATTCGCCCTTATCCGTGAAGGCTAGACGTCGGATCTCCCTACCCAAGAAGCCAGGGAACAATTGAATTACTCAAAAAAAAAAAAAAAGCAAGTTTCAATATTCGTATTCTTCCCATCCCCCAACAGTAGGATCCGAGACTCGAACTCGCAGCCTTCCCACCATGTGAGCTTTTCGTCGAGACGCTTAATCCCACAGCCACGGTTACCCCGCTTGTTCTTTATTTGGCTGGCATAACCGTAGGAAAGAACCTGGCTGACAGACAAGAGATGACTCCACAGAGGCCGAGAGACACAAGGCACACTGATTGGACTTTCACTCTCTGTCAATGTGCGTTCCCATCGTTGGCAACTGATGACCACATCACAGAAGCGCCAAAAGAGTTCACATTTCCCTCCCTGCCAAATTACTTCTCTTTGTTTATATCAAAAGTAAAAAATGCTGAACCACCACTGTGGTCAACCGCGAGGATCCGGGCTAAACAGGAAGGTTCTTTGCTCCCATCTGCAGACGGTGAAAGCGGTGGGGATGTCTCCCACAGGATACCATTCTCAACGTTCCAGGGATGGCATCTCATATCTCTCCTTGCTCCTGTCTTCTGTCCCGCTCTCTTTCTTCTATATTATATAGTCAGCCTTTTCGACATGTGCACACATCTTATCGTGTTTGGCATAGTATAGCGTGATCGTGCTGATGAGCCGTTAAACCTCAAAGCAAACAAACAAAACAGTGCTGTGTGGATGAAAATAAAAAACACGCCATTTTCACATTTTCATGTGTAAAAGATGAAGTTAACAATGTTGTGTAAAGATTCTTTCCTTCTGGTGAAATATTTGCCCTTAAATATTCTTTGGTACAAATGTCAACTAAAATGGTTTCTTTCCCAATGTTTGTTCATACTGGTTTCTTGTATCTGAGGAAAAGACAATGCAAGCAAAACTTGTTATGCCAAATCCCGCCCTGTTGGTCGTAATGCGATCACACTGCAGCACCAGTTGTTTTCTGTTTTTCTTTCTTTCTTTGTTTTGTTGACTGCATATTGATTGGCTGAACGGCTGAAAGATTGGCTGGAGAGTTGATTGTTTTATAGATTGGGTGATCTGTTGGTTGATTGGCTGGTTGTCTGCATGGCTGATCTGTCTGTCTGTCTGTCTGCCTGTCTGTCTGTCTGTCTGTCTGTCTGTCTGTCTGTCGGTCAGTTGGTTTTACAACATCTTTCTGTCAAGGAAGTAATCTACAGGGATGTCAGTTTGTCTACATGAAAAAGTAGGAAAAGTTCCTGGTATATTCTATAGCAACAGGTAAAGTAGGAAATTTGACATGCCTGAACCTTTGTCAGATTATTCTGATGCCATTTTGGGTTCGGGACCCACCACTGCCACCAACTCTCTGTAATGAAAGAGTATAAGGAGGAGGGGAGAGAAAACGAGAGAGAGGGAGAGAGAGAGGGGGGAGAAGAAAGAGAGAGAAAAGAGAGAGAGAGACGGAGAAAAGAGAGAGAACAAGAGAGAGAAAGGGAAAGAGATTAGGGCATGCCGATTAACCCTTTTTCCAATGATAAAAAAAGTTGAATATGAAATCTGTATGCCCTGTATTTGTTAACACACAGGAGCGATGAGATGAGACTTTAGTCAGTAGCTCACAACACACCAGTATAACGGCACAGACACACAGATGGAAGGGGAGGGGAGGGCTATAAATAGCACGGCTGTCACGATCAAGCCATACAGAAGGTCAGACCACCAAAGTGACAGCTCCGCTCTGACCAGCTGTCTCTCGGACATTTATCTCCACCCATCCCATCCCATCCCCTCTACTTCAACCTCAGCCTCTCCACTCCTCCGCATGTCTGTCTTCTGTCTGTCTGTCAGTCTGTCTATCTGTCTGTCTGTCTTTCATTAAGCCTATAGTGTTTGCTCTACCGTATCCTTCTCCACAACTATGGTCAAAGACGTCAGTATAAAATGTAGTTGTGATTCCACAGGTATACCTTTTCCTACTGAGGCTGACAGGTTTGATTTCCCTGTCCCAATACACCACAAAGTCCGTTTCTTTCATTACTGTCATAGAGTGTTCCAGAATCAACATCCACCAGTTCAGTTCACTAATAAATGTAATAATGAATCCCTCGACGAGTCAGCTTTATCTAATCACTACTTCTGTGCTCTGCCCTGAGACGCCTACATCTAATCCTCAGATGACATTTCCTAATGTGCAAAACGAATGGCTATTAAAGATCCCGTGTTGTTTTACGATAATCGGGGGGGGGGGGGGGGGGGGGGGGGGGGGGGTTT
>JBCAUA010038362.1:0-12038 GCA_038406235.1 Peronia verruculata | reverse complement strand
AAAAAAAACTTTTGCATTTTTTTTGGAAGGGGAAACCCCCCCCCCCCCCCCCCCCCATTCTGTCACCTCTTGGCTTTTGTCTTTGTTTGGCGCCACCGATCGATCTCCCAGCTTGTAAATCTTTAACGGAGAAAAAGAAAGTTTTGCTCCACCAGTGAAAGGAATCAGCGCCAGAACAACTTGTCAATATGGAATGAATATGTCAACTCAACAACAACAAGAAAACAGCAAAAACGTCCATAACAAAAATAAATAAATAGATAGTGATAAACAATCAAATAAATCGATTAAGAGATAAATGATAAATAGATAACAAATTGGTGAATAAATAAATAGATAAACAAATGATAAATACAAACAAACAATAACAATAAGCAAGCAAACTGAAAGAAATTAAAGGTAAATTTATGAATAATGCATGAATGAATAAATAAACAAAAAAATAAACATATCAAAAAATAAATTAATTAATAAACAAACATGGGATTTGGCCACAACCCCAGACAGACCGACAGAAATAAGCGCTCGTAAATCGTGTTGAATAACAGCTCGACAGAAAACCCATTCATTCCTGCAGGACTAGCCAATCAACAGATTAACTAACTGAGGGATGGGTGGACACACAGACAGACAGACTGACTGACTGATAGACAGACTGACTGACTGACTGAGTGACTGACTGACTGACTGATAGACGGACTGACTGGCTGATAGACAGACAGACTGACTGATTGGCTGACTGGCTGACTGGCTGACTGACTGAGTAACTGACTGACTGAATGAGTATGTCTATGATTCACAGAAGTGAAAGACATCACCAAACACTGCCACCAGACTGCCGACAACAGATTACCCAGGCAGATGTCAGAGAGGATCGTTAGACCGAGTACAAAGGTGGCCGTGTTCTAGATATGTAAGGAATTCATTGAAAGGATCTTCTCTTTTCTTTATCTCACCCGACATCTCTAAATGGGCGATGTTATAATGTATTCATCTGAATATGTCACAGGTCAACATCTCTTTGACCTCTCTTGGTACGACCTTTTCTGCACAGTATGGACAAATGTTGAACTCAGCATGCAGCATTTCATTGTCAGCACATTTGTACTGTTTAGCAGGTCATATAGCTCTGACTGGTATGGCATGTATTATGGAGGAGTCATTGGAACAATATTCAAATAAATGTAGCAATTGTCAGTTGGTTCATACTACAAAGCGTCACTTCCTAATGTGTTGTTCATGACGTAGCAGTCACTGGAGCGATATTTATCATGTGGTAACGTACATTGTTAGCACAAAACCATATTGCCAGCGTATTGGTTCAGTTGCATAGCGTATACGAGATGTGGAGTCATTCCTTGACAGATTGATCGCCCAACGTTTGCAATTTTTGACATTTTCTCTTGCCAGTTGGTGACGTTTATTGACAAAGTATTTATAAGGCAGCATCAAGCATAAAGCGCTGACTTTGCACTAATTTTTGGCACACTGACTTCGTCCGGCATTACAGAATATTCTGTGCTTTTTATAAGGTCCTTATTAACTATAAGGGATAAATTTTCTCTTCTTTTCTTTTCTTTTTAAATCTTCTTACAGAAAAGATGGGCACCCCCCCCCCCCCCTTTTCTTCTTCTCCACACCGCCTCACGGTGGCAAAGACAGACCAGTACCGATCCCATCCTTAAGATCAGAGAAGCTAACAGTTCTGATGTCGGCGGTGACAAGTTGGTGTCTCTCGCACTGCGGAAAATCTGGCTCACGATCTAAGTTATCACGTCCAATTATTTTCTAATTCTAGCCCAGCGACCCCTCCATGTGTGATTACCTGACACGACTGGCTGTGTGACACGCGTGCCTTGCATAATCGCTCACCAACTGATGAAACTTTTAGACTGAAGGTCGATATCCTAGCCATCCTCAGTGGTACACCTGTCTGCTCTCTCGGTCTCTGAGCACACCTGAGCCGTACATGGGGCGGAACAAGAAACCGTAACTCTTCCAGCCTGGAAAAAGAAACAATGCAGTTGTCCAACCTTTGTGATTATCTCTGCTTTCCCAAGTCCTCGAATAACTTGGGCAATTTGTTGTTGTTGTTGTTGTCGTCCTTGTTGTGCTTGTTATTGTTGTTGTTTTGTTTCTTTTTTTTTTTTGTTGTTGTTGTATGTTGTCGTACTCCTTTGTTTATTTAGTAGTCTGTTGTTTAAAAAAAAAAAATGTCCGTATTTCACAAATCAAAAACTCTTTCGATTACTAAGTATCACTGCCGGTGATAGAGTTAAAATAAAAAGGAGGACCCAGCCCTCACTCCGACCGGAAAGGATTCAGTTTTGTGTCAGTTTTATCTGGCACCGCAAAGACAAGAAGATGCTGTGTTTGATGTGTGGGTAGTAGTGCCGTCATCTCATCTGATGGAATATCTCATTTTTCAATATTCACTGCTTTAATTAGCCGACTGTGCAAAGGCCAAATATTGCAACTCTGAGCAGCTGGATATCTAAAAAAAAAAAAAAACACACACACACACAAACAAACAAATGAACAACCAAACAAGAAGAAGAAGAAGAAGAAGAAGTTAGTCCGGACATTCTAAACATCGCTCCCATTGAGAAGCAAAATTTACATGGTTTCAAAATCAATCATCAGCTGAACTGGGACAGATTTCGATGTGGTTTGGAAGAGGAGATATATTATATATATATAAAGAAAAACACATACACACAACGTCACAAATGACAGTTTACTTTTATGACTAGTTCAATACTTTGTGTGAACTTTGATAATTATGTTGCTCTTTGACACAAACCAAGGCTAACATTTCCATAGAGGAAACCAAACATTCCTTTATGTAAACTTTTTATTTTACTTTTTAACATATGCGCGTACATAAATGGACACAAGGATTCCGGCAATCACCATGACAATTTGTCTCTAACATAGCATTAATTGCATGCAAGGTTTCTTAACAGTAACACGTCACAAAGTCAAACGTTCGGGTCAGAAAAGGCCGCGGTTAGTGACATAGTTACTGTGTGTAAACAGGGGCCGGATGGGAGGAGAAAGACAAAAGGAAAAAAAATTGATGTTACAAGAAGACAGAGAAGAATTAGAAGCATAAAAGAAGAAATCAAAATTCCTCTTCCGGTGGAGATCAAAGGGCAACTTTCGGTTCCGGTGACAAATCAGTGAGATAATGGCGGAAGGGAGAAGCGGTGTTGGCCAAACTTTGACACAACAAAAATCCCCGCGTGTCGCTCCAGGGTGGAGATCACCGCTCTGTAATCACGTTATCTGAGAATGGTGCGCGGCGTGAATTCCGCAATTTTACGCACTAAAAAACAACAACCAGCAAGTAAAAATATCCGGGGTTGTTTTCAGAAAACAAAATAGAGGACATGGATGGCCTTTAATGTGCAGATTTGGGACATTATTAAAAATCCATATCGCCAAGAAAAACTAAATCCATTTTTTTTTTTTTTTTGCTCTCAACTGTATTTGATTATAAATTATGTCGACATGTTTGTGTGTTTTTATACAGTTATTGTGTGATACAGCAGAACACAGATCATCCCCATTTTCTTCTTGCCTTTTTTGTTCTACTTGTGTTCATATCTCGCTTTTCTCTTTTCCTCTCTCTCTCTCTCTTTGGCATTGAAGCAAGTTAGGCCATACCGACAACCAACTGAGGACAAGGCACGGGGTAAATCTCAATACATTAAGCGTTCACTGTCCAACCAAATTCAACCAATAACAATAATTATGATAACGGTAACAACAATAATAATAATAACAATAATAATAATAATAATAATTGGTTTTAACCTGTGAAAATGTTCACTTTCAAAGTAAATGTGATTTTTCTTTTTACTTTTTCTTTTGTTTTTGTTTAAATAACATATTACCCTAGGGAAAAACAAATGACTTAGACTCAAGCAATATGGTAGGCCTCACCTGGGCGCCCAGTGTTCCTGTGTACATGGGTGAGAAACTCAGATATAAGTATGCTGGATTTGTACTGGTCTGTGTACGTCTGGGTCAGTCTGTGTGCTGTGTAAGGGCCTTGTGAGTGAGTTAGACACGTGTGTGTGTGTGTGTTGTCGTAGTGTGTGTGTGTGTGTTGTCGTAGTGTGTGGGTCTGTGTCTGTCTGTTTGTCTTGTCGTAGTGTGTGTGTGCGTGTGTGTGTGTGCGCGCGCGCGCGCGTGTGTGTGTCTCCAAGCTCATGTGCAGTGCAGGTACACATTTGAAGACAACACAGTGACTAGTTTCTTAATCTTTAAATGATCAGAGTTTTGATCCTGTGGTTGATCAAAGCTTTCATGGTAGATCACAGATTAAAATACATCGGCTTTTTAATTTTAAAAAAAGTGGAAAGTTTCGCCAGCCTATTTCAAGTTTTGGATCGATTGCTGTTGTTAGGATCATTGATCACAGGACAACACAGAGCACTGTCTGCCGTACTCCAAACCAGGGAGCCGGGAATCCCAGTGACGTCAAAACTCTATTCATTTTCCAGGCCCACACGAGACGGCAGAATCCTGATGAACTGGTGACCTCCAACAACCAAATTAAGTAAAATGAACTGGCAGGATTTCGCTAAATACCGATATGAACATTTGATTTGCCTGTCAGATAATTTATCATGGAGTTACCATATGGAGAAAACTACAGATACAGAGAAAACACAGAGACCCACATCATGTTCACATAGTTATAGTTAAGGGCAAACAGGAAGAATGTAGGAAAATCAACCCACGGATTATCCAGCAATGGATCTGCGCCGCGCACTTTGCAACCGTACAAAGAGAATAAACGCAGTGCCATATTGTCGGGAGGGACAGGGAAAACTTTTAGTCATTCAGTTCTTTTCCCCACTGTCACAGAGAACAAGGCAGAGAGAAAGAGTGAAAGAGAGAGGGGGCAGAAAAAGAGAGGGAGAGAAAGTTTCAAACATAGAAAACTAAACATGTCACCCAGACCATCCCGTGGGACTCTGAGACACGTGATCACACTTAGAGCTACACCTGTCTGCAAATGTCTGCAATGTCAGGAGCTTTAGGGACTTGTCAGCCATACACATTTCCCGTCTGTTCTTTTTGTTGCTGACTATTTTCTGCATCCCTAACATTTAGAGTAATGAAATGAAGAGAATGGCTTCAATTAATTAATCAGCTTTTATTGATGCCACTTCTAGTACCACACTCATTACACCGAGACCAAAAAACAAACAAACAAAAAAAAAAAGCAAACAAACAAACAAACAAAACCAAAAAACAGACAAACAAAACAGGAAAGTTTCTCGGTAAAACATCACATTTATTGTGTTCTATTTCCAAAGATACTTTTTTTTCAAAATCCAGGTTGGAAAGATGGCCTCCAGAGCAATAAGGTAAAAGACTACAGGTCTTGAGCTCTGGTGGAGAGTGCACCTGTAGGTGTAGACGTCATTAGTTGGAACTTCCTCTGTGTTTAGTCAGACCAGCGACCCGCTCTCTGTCAGTTAACCCTAGAAGTGTCAAGGGGCTGATGTGATAAAAAAAAACTTACCCTTCATTTTATAGAGTAAAATTTCATTTAAACAGCATACTGTGTAACAACAAGGTACGATCTAGTATTATCGTAATCATAAGTTAACATCCTCTAAACATATGTACTATTATCACCACAGAAGCACGAACACCCAGGCAACTTCTTGTTGACACTTCTAGGGTTAATGCTTGATGGCTATCAGTATCATACAAACTATTTGGTATTGAGTGAAACTCGACAAAACCCGACTTTGATTAACAGTCTCAATATTGCATTTTGCAGGAGTTTCCACAGTGTTAGCCTTGAGATCACACAGCCAATGTTCGCTCTCTCAGGGAGCCAGGGATGTGTGACAGTTCTGAAATAGATTCTATGTAGGACAGTGAGCTCCTAGTACCTGTGTTCCTCTCACTCATGACAGGCAAATGTCATCACAGCACATGAGCGCCCAGGCCTGCCTTCCCGCATCCACCCTCCTCCCAGTAAGAACACGTGCACACATCCCGCCCACGAGCGCGTGCAAGTATTGACCCAGATTTGAGGATCCTCCACACACAGAGCTCATCAAACACCAGGCCCGACCCTGGGGCCAAATAACGGCCAAATATGTTGATCAAACACCATAAATGTGTGTCGCTTTGCCCTCCAGAGTTGTCCAGGACAAGCAGAAATGAAATAGGATGATAGCAATGGATGTAATTGCGCCAATTGTTGAAAGCTGCCACGGAGAAAGGGTTAATTGGATATCTCAGGGCCAAAAACTAAGTCAAAGAAAATTCGATACAATCTGAAATTATCACATAGAAATAGAACAGAACTATTCAGAAACTGGACAATAAATCAGATAAAATCGCTTATTTCAGTGGCACAAATTCCTACAATGACAGATCTAAGAACGGTAACCACGTCTATAGTTTTCATTGAAATGATCAAATGAGAGAGGGGAAAAAACGCCATTATGGCACTTAATGATGAAATCGATTGTGTCTAAATCAGAAATACATTACAAGAAAAAGAAAAACAAACAAAGCACAACAAAGCACAAGAAAACGCTACTTTTCAAGTTAATTAATTTAAATATTTCTATTTTGTATCATATTTTCCTGATAATGCATGAACTACGCCCCAGATTCATTCTGGATTCGTGCCTTATTAATAAATAAGCTTTTGTCTTTAATATCATGCATTCCTGATGTCCAAAAGTGTCCAAGACCAGAGCCGCCCGATGTCGCCTTCGTTGTTTCTTATATTGGAATGGCTTTCAGACTTAAACAAAACAATAACCACAGACTCATCTTATCTAAGATTCTCATTTACACTTTAGGTTGTCTTTTGTTGAATGCAAATAAACTCTATGTTGTAAATCTCAGCTGACATTTTTCGATTTCAAATCACGCACTTCTGTCAACTATCAACACTCACTGTCGATCCCACCATTCACTGCTCCATTACGTCAGCCTGTTCACAATGGAACTTTCCACTGGGACCCCTTCCTTTCTAATCAGACTCACAATACAGTCATGTGAATAAACAGAATAATAATAATAATGATAATAATAATAACAACCAACAATGGAGCACTCAGGTTCTACACCAACGATTTCAAAGTCCTGATACTGTATGGGAATAAATGCTGGCGGTTTGGTGTAGGTGAGGACGTTAGGGTTTTTTCAAAATCTATTTCATTGTTTTGTGTTTGGCGAGAGAGGACTCACTTTAGCCAAACAAACAGGCACCACTGCACATCAAATGGAATTAGCATCCACGGCGACAACTGCATCTCTCAGTCGAGACATCCATCTTTTCCTAATTGCGCGCTACAAGCAAACACGTTCCATTGTCAATTTGTCACCGGAGACTTCCCTTTGATCCACTGACACCAATGCCCAACTCTAACGGCCTCTGACAAAACCTCTCAGTCCTTACAAGTTCTCTTTCCACAAAACCCAGATGTAGTTCTCGGATCCTCTTTTTGAACTTAGAGCCAATACAGACCAGTTTTTAAACAGTGACATGATTCCATCGGGTGTCCTTACTGACGTGAAAAGCTCTGTGACAATAGATGTACAAATAGGGGATGGTGTAGTGGTGTAGAGAGGTTATAACTGAGAATGTGAAGATAAAATTACACGTTGATGAAAAAAAAAAACCTGTTTTGCCAGGGTAAGTTACATCTAGTTTGATGTGAGACTTCCTGTCGCCATCACCGCGTTAACCCTTATACGTCTGAAGCCGCCCATCTGTTTAACAGTGAGTCTTATATACTTTGTACATATATCAAATATGTCATATAAGCCTGAAACGTTTTTCACGGCGTCAAAGGGGGTGGGGGTGGGGTGGGGGGGGGGGGTAATCTCATAATCACATTTCAGCCTATCATTTTCCAACACCACCAAAAGTTTCTTTTCACTTGTCTGGATTGTAACTACATCTATTGATAATAAAAGAGTTAACTTTGGCCTCGGGTTCCATTATGCAGGTTTTAATTACCAGCCATGAACAAATGACAATTACATTTAGGATCTACGACAGGGAACTGATATCATCAAATTACTTGTCTGTGTTCTTCCTGCATTCGGTTGAAATGCAGCAAACATTAGAAATGAAACAGCCAGATAGCATCCAGCACAAGCTGGACTCAAACTTAATGTCTCTCGATATATTATCAATGATGGCTACCGAATAGTCCTCTCTTTATTACTTGACAGAAGTTTTCTTTTCATGATGTTTTGCTCCTTCCCTCCCATAGTTTATAGCCGCTAGAGTAGAACCACTGACAGCTCTATACCGGGACAACCTGTGTCCAGTTTTCAAAAACAAAAACAACAATAACAAAAAAAAAATCAGTCAATAAACTGAAGTGGACGTCATCGACTTTGCCAGATTCTTAACAGAATATCATGGTTGACCAAAAGGAAAAAAAAAATTGAACGCTTATCAATCACAAAAGAAAGGAGACATTTCCTTTCACTATGGTAAAAATTGTCTGGATAACCCCATCCCTGAACAATCCACTCGAGTCGGCAGCTACAGAAGTGCTCTCTATGTATGTTTTAAGATTCAAGAAACATTTGCCAGAGCAAACAATTCGTGAACGGCTCCTGTGACTGCTCCACTAGGACAGCGCGTGAAACTGGTTTTAAATCTCACAAATCCAAATCTAAAAACAAAACTGAGCTGATTTGCGTTTCTAACAACTCAAACACAAATGTCCCAGTTACTGTGTGATAATGGCACTAACAACTGATTTCTGACAGCATTTCTCAGACTGACAGAGATCAGGTAATGTTAAGAACACAACAATGCTCACCTGGGATTATGTATGAACGATAGAATGATGAAGGCGTAGGTCAGGGAAAGACGAGATAGAAAATTGTTTTTGCTTCAAGATTTCAAAAGTTGAGCAAATGACTTATGCTGTTGTCTACAGCCGAGGTGTTATCCTGTCTGGGTTGAAGACTGCACGATGATATTTTTTGGTGCTGCTCCAGGTAGCACCGCACATTTCGTTTCTGTTCTATTTCTTCACAAGCCACATTTTTATATTTTCCAGCCACACTCAGTGGTCTTTTCTGAGTCTTACAAATCAGGGTGATTTTCAAAGAGTTGCAAGGGGGGGGGGGGGGGATCATTTTTTTTTTTTTTTCGTCTTCAAAGGCTGTCCACCTGTGGCTTCCTTTTGAAGATCAAACAAAATGAACGTTGACACCCAGGCTCAGTGTGGGAGCAGAAACTCTCTGTAGAACACAATCTTCTTGTTTATCGAATTAAATCTCAATCACAAAACCCAACTAAGTCAATGGAAAAATATGCGTGTTCACCTGTCGATCAAAATGTTTCAAAGACAATTTCTGTGTGTGATGGCTGAGATCACGAGTAAAGACAGCCAGGTGTGATTGTCAGGTGTGATTGTCAGGTGTGATTGCTGGATGACAAAGTCAGACTTCAACAGTCCAAATTAATTTTCACACGTTTCACAATTTCTCCCTGATATAAAATCCTGTGTTTGTGTTGTTGCTGTTCTTTTAATCTCTGGGAATGAAACCTGATTTAAAGGGGGGGGGGGGTGCGGGTCTTGTGAGTGATTTTTTCGAATGCTTGGACTAGGGATTTTTTAAGCTTCAAATTCAGACTCAGCATGTTCAAATTAGAGGAAAAGTGTGGAAAAAGTTTTTGTTTTGCAGCCGGTTGCCATGACAGGGCCGCCATATTAGATTTTGTGTTTTGAAAATTAGCTATTTTCAAAAGCCTAAGGCTCCGAGAGTATTGGATGGAATTGTGTGAAAGTTTGCACATGAATACTATTGTCCTATCTAAAGGACAAATGCATTTTGTTTGTTTGTTTGTTTGTTTATATGTTATAAAGTATTTTTTTAATAATGTTTTTAAAATATGTATGTGGACGGAAGTAGATTTTGCGCAATTTTCCACCAAATACCCAATTTTCCCTCGTAAACAGAAAAGAAATTGAGAAAAAAGCGATGCATTTTATCAAAACACATGCTATGGAGAATGTATATTCCAAATTTGAAGGTAACTGGTTGAGAAATAAAAATACCTTAGGGTAAAAGGTGAAGAACTCATACATATTGAGAAAATCCCAATTGAATTTTCATAATCTCTCTATACAGTCATTTAGCGGGGTGGTGTTGGTACCGTTTTGGAGCATAAAGCATATGTTTCTGGCCCTATTCATCATTTTTATGATATGAGAAGAATTCAAAGTGTGTAAAAATAGGAAAAAACCCATTTTTGATATTTAAGTCCCAAAACCTTATTTTCAGGACCCGAGCCCCCTCCCTCTTTAATTGTTTCTGTTCTTTTTTTTTCTGTAAAACATTTGAAAACGTTGTTGTTGTTTTTGTTATTGTTGTTTTGTCTATAATGTTTGCCAGTTTTACCACGTGCCTGATGTCATTTATAAAAGTCAGAAAACTCATTTGGTCGGACTCGCAACAAACTGCTATAGATATGGCCAGACGGTGTTTGATATCCATGGAAACTACAGACGAACTACAGAACTGGAGATTGGGGGTTTCCACCACTGCTAGAACTTTCCTATGTAAAAGCCAAGAGATGTGGAAGGAGCAGTATAATCATTGAAAAAAATAATTTTTACGATCTTGAGCTTGAAATTGTCCTCACGAAAAAGCTCCCTCTCCTCCCAAAAGAAAAATCATAGCGACCGGAAAAAGTGCTTGTAATCATTGTATCAGATAATTTATGTGACCCAATCTCTGACATGGCAGGAAGAATCGTGATGGTTCTCTTCCTTACACCACTGACTTGTTCAACCTCCTTGTAGCTGGCAAATGTTCATCAAAGGTGACTGCTCAAACAATAATCTCATGACGACAACACTAACAAACAGAAACTTAAAACACCAACGTTGTGGTTTACACCGGGCAATTTTGCTGACAAATCTGGTGTCCAGGTGAATTCCTTCGTCATAAGTAAAGACGACTCACCCAATGTTAATGAACTGGTGTACCTTTATCATTTTGTTATCTTTGATTTCTTATCGCCCTTATTTTTCTCTAAGCTCATCTAATGTTTCCGGGAGTTGGCACATGTTTTAACATGCTCTCATTTCACCCGAGAACCAGAGGGCTTTGTTTGTTGCTGTCTTGTTCAAGTTCCTGTCATCAAGGAGTTCAGATTTTTTTTTTCCTTGCGTGGAGGTAAAGATGTAGGGAGTTGAGGTATCTGAGTAAATGAATTAAAATTTCAGTGGAAACACGGAGAACGTTCTAATCTGTACGGCTTGAAGTGCAGAAAAGAGGAAATTTGTATTGGTTTTCCCTTCCAGAACAAAGAGTAACAAGCCCAGAGAGAGAGAAAGTGTATTTGATAACTTGTGACATGAAATGTATGAAGCTCCTTCACTAATGCTGCCTTCCTCCACCCAGCCTGAGCTATAATAATAACTGTCCGACATTTCCACAGTGGACTGCGCGGTCGGTGAAAGTCGTGGACAAAGGTGGTACAGAGGAACAGACAGATGAATGGACGCTGGATTAGAGGGGATTCCAACATCAGAGGTCACTGACAGAGACAAGAAAGATCGGAGTTGTTAACCTCACAAAGTCATCATCGCTGACTTATATATATATATTTATTTATTGTTATTTTCTGTCCCCCACCCCCCCCCCTTTTTTTTTCTTTTTCCCGGCTTATATACTATATTTTATTATACGTCACCAAAAAGACAAAGACCGACCGAATATGACTGGTATACATCCATTCACATTGAGAGTGAAAGCGATCTATCCAAGGAGTCATCCACAACTGTGTGTGATGGGAGTTCTGGGTCAGAGCTGGCTAGGAGGTCGAAAAGTCGAACTTTCCCAGCAAAGATTTTCGATGTGTCGGCCATTGTCCCAGTGATGATCCGGGAACTTCGCCCTCTGGGCATGCGCACACATGAACCTTGTGGCTGACCCAGGCCAGGCAGAAGTTTTTTTTTTTTTTAAGATACAAGAGCGCGCGCCCTCTCCGCCATTGACACCATTTG
>JBCAUA010038351.1:0-12038 GCA_038406235.1 Peronia verruculata | reverse complement strand
TAAGGGATGTAGACCAAATTTGTCCACTATGGCCCCACAGCGTCAACGGTGTCCCTGACAGATCCAAAGGCCAATCTGTAGAGTGACAGCCATCCGGACTGTCTCGTCATCAGGGTGGTAGTTCATGGCGCGCGAAGGAACTGCATTGAATCAGTCGCCGCTATGTTCAGATGCAGCCGGGACAGAGCAAGCGAGCGGGTGTTGTGACAGAGTCGGCTTCAGTTCACCACAATTCGGCAGCACTTGAAGTCATCCCAGCTCCGTTGCTTGGTCGGTTGGGGAGGTGGTGTAGAAAACCAGGATAATGTGACCTGAGCCAGCAGTTCTTCAAGAGGAGATTTGAGTGTATCATGAAGAAAATCCTCGATGAAGGCTTTGCTGGCATAAACTGACGAGCCGCATGCTGGCAAGGCGATATCTACGGCTGAGCGAAGGCAAAGACAGCTGTGGCTAAAGGGAAGAGCGGCCTGTATCCAACCAGAATTGTCAAACTGGGTGTTGCATTATAATTTCAGCGTTCCCCAGGGCAACTGTCAATTTTAATCAATTCATCCCATGACGCATAACACGGCATGCTTCAAAAACAGATTAGAATTTTTGGTAACGTGAAGCAGTTCTTCAGTAAGAAGAGAGCAGGGTGACTGTCAACTGACTGAGGGCACTCAGTCATGTGTAGAGCACCACCAGTAGTTGCTACCGGCATTATTAGATTCCATATCGTTCTGTGATACTATTTCACAGCTGAGATTTCACTTCTAATTAATTATATGAGATTTCACTTTTAATTAATTATACTGGAACAACCACACTTTAAGCAGATATGAAAATTGCATTGAGCAAAAAAGAAGCAGTTTATTAAATACTGGCACAAAAAATTTACAGATATAAGCTGCCACTTCTGTGTGTAACTGAGGATAATATTTAGGAAATAATAGTTCAAATTTGCTAACTTTACATGAAGTTTTCAAACGAACATAGTCGTATGAACATCGTGTTTTCACAGAATTGTAGTGGAGAAATGATTCTTGAATAATGAACAGGCAGATGATTGCTGGTAATTGAAAGATGACAGATATAAAGGATTAAAATCACCTATTGATGAGGGCTGCATGACCTTGAAACGCTATCGCATAAGCTTCAATCGTGACCCCATAAACCCCGCGTCAGGCGCTGTGGGAGACATTTATTGCCTGAACTAAAAGTCCCGATTCAGGCAAAAAAAAAACAACAAAAAACGATGCCATGTGCCATGTTGGTGCCGTTTTGGGGCATAATATGGTCTGGCCCCATCCGTTGTTTTTCTGGTAAGAGAAGAGTTCAAGTGTGTAAAAATAGCAAAACCCCATTTTTGATATTTTTAGTCCCAAAACCTTATTTTCAGGATCCATCCCCCCCTCCCCCATGAAGATGAAAAAAGCTATGAAATCCATCTAGAAAAAATTAACTCTTAAATACCAAATACCTGCGCAGTGAAAATGTTCATGGGCAATTATCTCTTTGAAAGAGTATTATATTTGCAACACTGAGATATACTGGGTTAATATGCAGTAACATAATAGTATTGCAACCTGCACATATGATCAAGACACAGCTCCCACATCTACCCCTGTATGTTCCAGCCTCTTCCTGAAGCTGAAGAAAGGCATGATTCCCTTTCAATTTTGTGACAACTCCACAACATATAAATTTACTCAAACATATCAAAAAATGTTCCCTGAAAAATATCTTTCGTGCAACATTTGTAACATTGAACTTTCAATACTCGCTGGTAGTTTAGCATTTCATGGGAGGACTCAACTTCTGTAGTAACACGCAGTGGAACATTTATTGAGCTATGAACAAGTATGGGTCATAGTGTACAGCTAATCTATAGCAGCAACAATATAAACTAGAGAAGGCAGAAAGATGAAGTAACTTTCCCTGCATTTATTTAACAAGACCTTGTACCTTGCACTGCTTACAATCCACATTGCTAAGTCTGAGATTGTGAACATTCATACCTTGTCCACTGACTGAAAAAAAAAAAAAACATGAAAGAAAACACAAAAATATCTGGATGGTGTAAATCCAGACATTTCTGAGTTTTATTGCATCGATTTCTTCCTCCTCAGGACATGAAGCCAGTCATTCTTGTGGCCATCCTCCTGTCTCAAGTGACAGCCAATCCTATGACTAGCCAGTGGATCAGTGCTGAAGATGGAACAAACTCCAGTCTCCTAAATAAGTCTCATCATAACCCGACCTTAGGGTCTCAACTGACTGACCAGCTGCTGCGATGGCATGCCAATGATCAAGCAGGCATAACTCATCAAGGAAGCACAACACATGCTCCCTCATCACTTGCCCCACCAGTTATTCAAATTCACTGCAAGCTGAATGGGACAACAGCCAATTGCTCTGACCACAGAGTAAGGTGCATATCACAGTTGAACCTTGATCCTCACATAACAAAACTGCTTCTATCAAAAAATGACATTTCAGAGATACCAGACATGGCATTCGCCAATCTCATCAATCTTCAACTTTTAGACATCAGCTATAATAGGTTGTCCTCCCTCCATGAAAACAGCTTCTACAACCTTAGCAAGCTTAAAACATTGCACCTTGATGGAAACAGTCTCATTATGAACAATTCCACATATCCCCCAGGTGTTTTTAAACCACTGGTATCACTTAACATGCTTTATTTAAACATGACACATACTGGAGGAAGTGAGAATCAGTATCCTGATTCAGCTCTTGCAGATTTGAAAAATTTGACACACTTATACATAGACGGTCTCCCCAACCAAACTTTCCACGATGGCTTTGCACAAATGCATTGTCTGAGACATCTGATTATGGCAGGGGGCCATCATGGCTGGTGTAGACTGGGCCTGTTAAGCAAAAACACTTTCTCCAGTCTTGCTCAGCTGCACTCTCTCACTATGACTGGATGTGATCTGAACAGTCCCATGGCCCCTGATGTGTTTGCCCCTCTTACTGAGCTCAAGGAGCTGAATGTAAGTTGTAATGACAGGCTGCACATAGAAACCCTTCTAACAGCTGTCAGCAACCTGACCAAACTGAAAGATCTAGACATGTCTAATGTGATTAACCCCTACTCTCCTGGAGTTTGTGCCACTAAACAGATGGCCAAAAATCTCCCCAGATCACTTATCAGGCTCATAGCTCAAAGCAACAGCATTGAATCAGTGGAACACGATTTCCTTCTCCATCTGCCTCCAGAATTAAAGTATTTGGATGTAAGCATCAATAGATTTGTATTTGGTGAGTACCTCCAATATTTGGACAAGCTTCATCACCTTGAAACATTTGTAATAAATGGAGGTCAACAAGTATGGCCTTTGCCCCATTACTTCTTCAATGGCACCATATCACAAAAAAAATGTCACATTTCTGGGTCAGCCTCTAACCCGAGCACTCTGAGACTGCCTTTGCCCCCAAAACTTCGACGGATAATTCTCAAAGAAAAACTAACTTATCGGCTCACAGAATTTCATTTTAATGAGACAAACAGTCTAGAAGAACTAATATTGGACGGAAACAACTTCCCTGCACTCATTGGCCCAATCACTGGACTGATCCATCTACAGAATCTTAGCCTGGTAGACTGTAATATACACAGAATAGCAGCTTCCTTCTTCGGCAATTTTTCAAGTCTAAAAAGGCTAACTCTTCGGTCTAATCACTTTGGATTAAACGCATTTCGAAAAGGCAAAAGGCCACTTTTCAAAATGCTGGGAAATTTAGAGTACCTTGATATTGGTGACACACATACTGGCAATCTCCAAAACAACAGCTTTGAAGGACTGGACAAAATTAAGACTCTAATTCTGGATAACAACATTATGTATCGATTTGATGTGAGCATATCTCACATGCAAAATCTGTTGCTTCTGAATCTGAGCAGTACAAACTTACATACACTAAGCCCTGACACACGCAAGGCACTGACCCAAATCAGGCAAAGAAACAAAGGTAACCTGACAGCCATTATGACAAAAGACCCAATATACTGCACTTGCAAGAACCAAGATTTCATTGAATGGATGATTTCTTCCCCAATAATTCCCAAACCATTTACAGGGTTTAAATGCGTCTATCCTGGGCAAAATGATGTGCTTGAAGTTGATTACAACATAATCCTGTCCAATTTGCATAAAATATGTGCATCAGATGTTGCTCTTTTCTTTGGAGTTTTATCTGCCACTTGTCTTATCATGATAATCATCACAGTGGTCCTCCTCTATCGCTTTCGCTGGAAGATTCGTTATTTCTATTACTTGACACTCCTCTTGTATAGAGGGGATAAAAAGTCAACAAGCAATAGTTATGACTATGATGTTTTCATTTCCTACTCAGAAGCAGATGAGGACTTTGCAGAGGGCCAGATTTACAGACGTTTGCAGGATCTCGGCCTGTCTTGTTACATCCAAGGTTTGCACTTTGGCGCTGGAAGCTATATCTCCACCAATATAGTAGAAGCTGTGCGAATCTGTCGACGTACCTTGGTAGTCATGACGAAGAATTTTCTCCAAAGTGAATGGGGCAGATTTGAGATCGAAATGGCAAACATTGAGGGTCTTAATTCCAACAGACCAGTGCTCATGTTTCTGATGGTTGACAATCTGGACAGACAAGATCTTAGCACAGAGGTGCTTTTCTACATTCAGAGAAACATTCTCATCCCTTACCCTAGTGACGAACTAAATCAGCAGCAAGTCAATATGGAACATTTCTGGAGAAACCTGGCCGCTGATATCCGTTCTTGAAACTATTCAGTGCTAGTGGCAATGTGTTTGACATATAGAAGTCAAAGTACCTTAGCCAAATGTTTCCTCAAATATCCAAATCATCACTCCTTTATGATATATGATAATGGCATAATTCAAACTTCAAATATCAATGATATTTAATGGCATTTCTGAGCATTAAAACAAATGCACCAATAGAACTAAGTATAAATTCAACAGAATTTTAATGGCATTAGTCATCAAATGACATAAATTCAACAGAATTATAATGGCATTAGTCATCAAATGACCTCTGCTATAAGTGACCTATGCCAATTCATTCAGCAGGTTTTTATGTTTTGACAGAAAGCACACATTTAATCATTCAGTGTCTCTTTAAAAAAAACTATGTGAAAGAGGATTTATGTGATGATGCTATTGGTTAAATGAAACTTTTTTTTTTCTTCTTTTATCTCAAAATGGCCAAAGATGACTTGAGAAATTATCTTATGGGCATGACTACAAGCTCTTATTATCATATTGCTTTAGCCTTTTGGCTCAATACTGCACTTACTGTATAGGCATTTCTGAGGTAGATTTCATACTGCCTGCGGTAAAAGTGCTCCTCCACTGGAGAGAAAGTCAGCCAGTTGATCTCCTCTGTTTGACCTGGGAGATCAATCTAAAATGAAGAGGAAAAGATGTAGAGAATGGAGCAAACAGATTTTAATTTACCCACAGAACAACAACAACTACAAAAACTGACACATTTTTGTATAAAGTCTATGTTGTGTGCTTGTGTGAATGTATGTTACATTTCAACTGTATCTTACAAACTGTGAAAAATTCCTTTCGAGGACAAACAAAGCTTATCTTATCTATTTCCTTAAACTATAAAGGAAAAAGAAAATGCAAATTCCAGAGGTCAGCATGGATATGTGAAGCTCAAATTAGAATATCCAAGCTTGAAACAAGAGGTTGGCATGGTTGTATACTACAGCACATTCAAAAAGATCTATGTTTGATGATGTACAGGATCCCACTTTGATGTGTGGATGTATGTGAGTGTGCATGTAAAATACAGAGAAATACGTCAAAGTAAAAATAATTTCTGCTATGCTCATACTGCAGGAATCAAATTTTTGAGTGGAGCTTTGCTTGTTAGTATAGTTATGATGTTTGGTTCACTTCTTTTTCATTTTGCTTCACTGAGGTATCAATTCATAAACGGTAATAGTGGTAATATAACATTTTCCTCTGCAAGTCCTTTCTTACATGGAACACTGAAAGGCAACAGAGCTGAAGATAACAATGACATTTCCTACATATATATTCATGTATCCTGTTAAAAAAATAATATAACTGGCCGAATTTATCTTTTTATCGATGGCTACAAATTTATTCAAAGATGATTTTAAGGGATTATTTGGGTATGTATGGACTATTTTTTAGCATTTTTTCCATTGAATGAATCTGTAATAGACATGAAAACATCAGAGAGTAAAAGTTTATCACGGACAAAGTTTTGTCAGAAAGCCGGAAATAAAAATCTCTTGTCTGTCAAAGAGGTTACCACAAGTAATGGACAAAGACAACTAGCTTTGCCATTGGTTGCTTCGCTGACCATGCGGGTAGCCCTTCGAGGTTTGCCTGTAGAGGTCGGCGTGTGAAGGCAAACGAGCAGTACAGGGCCTCGGCCTGAGCTGCTAAGATAAGCCAAGGGAGGTCACCTCCTCAGTTCTGACCCCTACCTTCTCGCGGTGGCAACTGTTAAGGATTGGGCCCAGCTAAAACTGCCCGATCTGAACTGACAGGGGCGGGATGCCGGGCGGCCAGCAGTACCATGCCTGGTCTGGTCCTCCTCTTGGTGGGTGCTCGTGGGACACTGGTCTTGCAGTTTCTCCGGAGTGGTTGCTGCTGCCTGGATGGGTGGGTTGCTGATGCCTGCCCCTCTCGGCCCTGCCTGGCATATGAGTGGGGTGAGTTGACGGGCATCGCTGGGATGGGGTGGCCGATGCTTCGTGACGAAGTCCAGTTACAGAGCGGCCACTACTCCCACGACCCCGAGGATTAGAAAAAGCCAAGTTCTCCCTCACAGCGCTTAGCGCACACCGTAGGTCACTACGTAAGTAGGAAAAATTCAGCCTTGGGAGTGTGTCCCATTAATCCACCTAAGCTGTGGCAATGCCCGCTTAGACTGTCCAAGCATCTTCCTTGGTCCGGCTGAAATGGTCCGGTGGGAAATGTTGTTGAGTATCGTTCAAGTGGTGCGGAACAGGTGCGGGGCCCTGCGGCGGGGTCCTGGCCAGAGGTCGCCGCCTCCGACCGAAGTGTCTTGGGCACGTCTCCTTGTCCCTATCTTACCCACCCGTGTCGCTCAGACTACAGAGAAATCAGAGGAGGCTGAGAGAGGGGTAGTAAGTCAAATTGGTATGCTACCCCCTCCAACCCCCTGCGCTGGGTGTGGGGGGGCCAAGGCCCCTCACTCGTTTATGACGGACTGCGGTCCCCCCAGTTGCTTTTTGATCTTTCGGTTTTCCTTTGGTGAGTTTTGCCCTGTTGAGGAAAGGTCAGCATAGGACTGACTTTTCCTCCAAGTGGAAGCTTTGCACCTGTCGTCCCATCCTGGAATGATTTAACTCAACAACTCCATTTATGGCGGTGATAGTCCAAATGTGACTTAGCCATGCAGCTCGGAGGCTGATAGAGTAGGTTACTGCACATTCCCCTCTGTAATAGAGAACCCAACTTCCATACACACACATACACGACAACGCAGGCTGCTAAGAGCTAATCCTCGCAGTCCACCTTGGGATTAGAATCATAGCTTTGCCATTAGTTTACTCCAGCCAAAAATTTTTGTTTGACTTGCCCAATGTTTATCATTTTCGGAATAACGAAGTTCTTTGACTTTATCAGCAAAATGGTCAGGGAAACAGGAACAAACTGACTGAAACCTGTTCATGAAATGACAAAGTCAAAATAATGTTGCAGCCACAAGATCCTGTATACGTCATGCTTGTTATCATTTAATAGTTTTTCTCATTCATTTAAATGTCTTTACAAAAATTCTGTGGCATTATTTATTGCTTTTTGTGTGTGTGTGTATTTGCATGAGCATATATAATAAACATCTGCCACAACAGTTTTCACATCCTTGTGAATTTCCATAACGGTCACACAGACATATAAAATCTGAAACTTAAGAGTCACTTCCATAGTTTATAAGATCATTAATCTATTCTGGCTTCTGTGTGATACACTATGAAGATAAAAGAATGTGCTGAGAATGGAAAGAGAACGAAAATAAAGCAAAAGATAAAATTACTACAAGTAGTGATGGAGCAAAAGCATGCACAGCCCAGTCGCAGAGGAGAACAAATAACAAAGAGAACAGTTAGACAACAGAACCATAATTATTCAGATATTCAAAGTTTCCAGTCAGGGCACAGGACTCACATCAGATTCTCTAAAAAATATAGTAAGGACAAAAATTGCCTTGAGAAAGAGATGAAATGTTAAAGGACAATGATTCTATCTTTTTTAAAGTAATAATAACATCAATAATAAAGATAATAAAGAAGAGAGAAAGAAAAACCATCTGGTACTGAGATGAAGTTACTAAAAAAAAAAAATAGTCCTGGAGTCTTGTAGTTGATGCTTCAAATGTTAAAAGAACTCTTTGCTAGGACTCACCTGATCAATAACATCCTTCTTAGCCGTTCTCCACAGCACTTGAGACAAGGCGTGGTGCATCGGGGCACAGAAGCCATGACAGAAAGGCTCCCACACCAAGAGACGAAACCATTGCTGCACAAGCAAAGGATCAACCCCTAGGAATAGCAGCAGCCCATAGATGTCTGTAAACACATAATGAAAGGCCAACAAAAATTTATTCCTTAATCTGAGAGCAATATTATGTTAGATTTCTCTGATTCTTCCATGTTTGCGTACTTGCGATCTGGACACATTCTAAACATTTAAACCATTGCCTCATTTTAAGGATTTTCCTTTGTTATAGAACCTCTATGTTTATAATCTCAGCAACTGTCATAGCTTGTATTTTTTTCATATGCTTATAGTTTCTAATAGATCAATGCCAATGGGAGATCGTTGTGCTCAGTCCTATTACTTCCCTTCACCTGACAAAAAAGGGATTGAACAAGCAGTGTAAAGAGAAAAAAATCACTTTAGCACCCCTTGTCTGAAACATACGCCACCAAAAATTCCAGAAAAATTTTAATGTAAAAAGAATGTTTTCTTCTTATTGTTATTATTTTATCAAAGTTTTTAGCGACCAGTCTTTTAAATGACAAGGAGTAAAGGGACTTTTTCCTCTTTATACTGCTTGCTAAAACTTCTTTTGACTGGCAAAGGGAAGTAATAGGTCTAGTCAAAATGATCTCCCTTACACGAATCCCTCTTTTTGGGAGGGGCAGATAATCTGTGAAATGATCTCCCATTCATTTCAGTCTTTTCTTTCTTCATTCAGAAAATATGTTCATTCTGAAAATATTGTGCAGATGAATACACAATATTTTTATGTCTTAAGTCATCAGTGTCAATAACAAAGGAAATGAGTCTACCTTTCTTTGGATAAAAAGTTGCTAAGCTATAACTCGCCTTTGCTCAGACACTCATTTTCAAAGTTAACTTCTAGGACTTCTGGGACTTCATGGTTAATATAATCCGATTTTCTCCATGAAATCTCTTTTGCCACTGGCTACATTTCAGACCTGTTGTGCAGCACATTTTTCTTTTTTTTTTGGTTTATTTTATTTGTGCCAATGCAGATTTCTACACAATGTCACTTCATTTTTACCTTCAACACTGCGCATGAGAGGGGTGCCTGTGACACACCATCGGTTGACTGCCTTCAACCTCAATGCCATTTCAGCAGTCTAGTGGAAAGACAATAAATGTTACTGAGACTAAAAATTTAGAATGAAATAGTTTTCACCAAGTTCATAAGCCCTAGCTATTTCTTTTGTGAGGTCATAATAAGATTATATTATTCTATTTACTCCAATTTTACATTAGATGGCATTTGGGTCCTTACAATTTTAAGTTTGATTGTAACTCTCAATGTTATTTTTTCTTTTTTTCCATCTGGGCTTTCTTGAACTTGGTTAAAAATGTGTGAAATATGACGTAGGTACTTTTTCATTCTAGAAGCTTCAATTTCACCACAACAATATTTCTCACCTTTGTGGTGACACACTCTACCATCTGGGCTTCATCCAGGCAAATCTGAAACAAGAACAGTATTCATAATGATACAAAAAGATAGTACCAACGGTTGAATGCTTTCCATGTTAGATCAACTGAAGAATGCTTCTCTTTTCTGCTTTTCTTTTCATATTTGTAATTTGGGCACTGGAGGAAGGTTTCTGGGGCCAAGGAAATAAGTAATATCAATTTAAGTTACTTAAGTGAAAAGCCATGGGGTAATTGTAGAGAAACCCCTCAAAGAAACTGTCAGCAACTGTTGAATGATTTTGCAGCTATATATGTCTCACTGATGGAAAAAACATATGTTCTGTCTCAATCATGATTCATGCCTATGCTTCATACTCACTGAGCAAAGGTGACTGAAATTACTAGCTTTTACTGCTTTTCCAAACTATGATGAACTGCCACTTCTCACTTCATAAACTGATAGCCTTGTGCATCAATTCCTTTTTAATATTTCAGCTGCATTTCATTTTCATTCTTACACTAGAACTCTGAACTTCATACAAGAAGCTAAATGAACAAGGAGAAAGTGTGAATTCTAGTACTGCTAAATGAAGGATTAGTGAAGTTGAAATGCTTTTCATCGTATCTATATTAATAATGAATAATGAATGAACATGAAAGTTAATTCTCACTTTAATATGCACATGTATAAAATTAACATACCCGCCACCATTCCACAGCTACCATTGGTGAAGGTGTGGCAAGGAATCGCTTTGGATGGCGAAATCTTCTTCCAGATTCACCTGTTGGAAAATGCAGAACAACAAATTTAATCAAATATCTGAGATAATGATATTTCACATACAGTTTAATGGGAAATCAGGAGAATGCCCCTTTTTTCTTTCCAAACTAAAGTGACTGTGTGCCTCAAAATATTTAAATTTGTGCTAAAGCCCCCAGTTCTATTGGTCATGGTAATGTGTCAGTCTGTTTATTTCCCTGTTTAGCCCTACACAATTGTCTCTCCTGTTGCAATAACTTGAGTCGTAACTCTTTCTCACTTTTCCTTGCATTCTCTCTCTTTCCCATATATATTTATTCCCTATCTGTAGAACACAAAAAAGCAAAAAAAAGTCATCATTTTCAAAAGAGCTTCAGGTAGCAAATTATTGTTGTTATTGCAAATATTCTAATCTCTGTCTCTAAATAAGCTAAGGTTCCTAAACTTTCACGGACTTACTGTTTGTGTGAGGTAGGTTAACATAATCCACCTCTTTCCTCAGGACATCATAGGTGGTAATGACAATGTCCTGCTGCGCAAGAGTCTGGGGCTGTATGTAGCCCAGTTTGGAAACCCCTGTGTATATCTGTCATTAATGATAGAAAAAAAAAAAATTGTCACCAGCTTTGTACCAATCTGACTGCTCTCTGGGAAGGATGCTGCATAATCAATAGTTTTATGAAAACATGTTAGACAGGAGCATATGAAATTTGAAGATTACTAAACCAACAAACTGCTTACATGACAGAAACAGCTTTTGTACAGCACTTTGCCAAATCTGAAAATTTAATGAAAAAGAAAATAATAATGATAAAAAATAATGCCATTGCTTACAATATCTACTTTCTTCTATCTTTTTGAATATAAACAGGGCTTAAACAAAAGAAGCAGATACCAATTTTGTCTTTAAATTTGGTTCTGCCAATTAAGATTTGTTTTTTGACAATCTTTGTATTAAACTATCTATGATCTCTGTTCCATTTCCTGTGGTTACCTGATAAGACATTATTTACAATAAAGCACTTACAAAAACCTTGATGCTGCGCTCTTTGATGTGTTTGCTGATTTCTTCAATCCACTGATGGCAGATGGAATAGGGGGAAATAATCAGGGTGGCTCCTGATTTGATAGTTGTCTGGAATGGAAAACCAAAATCATTCAGTTACACCACTTAAAATACACTTCACACCTACAACTCATCATATGTATTATATGATATATTGTAATCAAATTTTGGCATCACCTTGTGGATGAACTGTCATAGAAATTAAGAGAGTCTATGTTTCTTTTGAGCAGCATTGTGTCCGTGTATAAGAAATGAAGAGAGAATTCTCTTGCCAAAG
>JBCAUA010038340.1:0-12038 GCA_038406235.1 Peronia verruculata | reverse complement strand
TTCTCAGCATTTAAAATAAAATAAAATAAGATAAAAATAATGCAGCCATGCTGGCGCCAGCCTAAGTGTAATTGTTATGCAGTAGTGGCTGTTATGCTGAACAAGCTGCCCGGATTCATGAAGCACTCACACATAATATTAATAGAGAATGGATGGATGGATGGATACATATTATACTAATACCACACTGTACCAGCCACATGGGCGCAGTCACAAGCCAACCTCCCCACATGCCGACTCTGCCCCGTTGCATTCCGCTGCATCAATAATTCTAGGAATGCGGAAAAAATGGCCTGGCTTTGCTCTGCCCAGCGCGCCGTCCTAATGTCAGATTACAAAATACAATACTCTGACAGAACTAACTGGCGAGCTAACTACCCAGTAGTGCTTTTGTTTAGAGTGCAGTCTATGTGTTGTACACAAAGTACTCATCACAGCTACTGATCGTAGGGTCTGAGCCACAGCCTCGAAATCAGGAAGCACAATGGTGTTCTCCTCTCTATTTTTCATGACTTATAGAACTGATAACACGAAAAATATGTGGAAATTTTCTGTAGCTCTGCTTGACGTCAGCCAAGGCTGCACGATTTAACAGGGAGGTGGAAGAAAAGAGGGAATATAATTCTACGTGGACGTGAAAGGAGAAGGTCGTACTCTGACATTCAATGAAAATTATGGAGCTAATAAATTATGGAGTGAAAAGAGAGGAAGCAAATGAGAACTAACAGGGTACATTAACATTTCAGTGCAATGGACAAAATATCGGTCACTGTTTTATTGTTCTCGGTATTGGAAGAGATCTAGATTTCCCAGTCTAGGGAACATGCATTGGCTATATACATGTATTGCTGGTTAGATTTCACTTGTTTACATATCATATTACCGCCGTAGGTTGTCTAATGCGAATCGTTGCGCCATTATTGTGTGTATCTTGCTTGCCTGATTAGCAAGCTCAACAGCTCAACATTGCGAGACTTGCATACCATGAACTTGTAAATACATAATCACAGCCTTCAGGGGTTAATGTGCATTGGAAATGGAAGCCTGATCTATCCAGTGGGGGGAATTAGGCATAGAAAGGAATAGGGATAAGGGTAAATAGGGATAGGGAGAAATGGGGTAGAGTATTATATGGGAAAGATTGGAGAAAGGTCTCTATACTTTCATACACAGGCTGCACACTCCTCTTGTGTATCCTGCTGTGTTGTGCTGACATAAGACCGAAGTTATTTTTTGAAATGTATAAGATTAGTGGTACCAATGGAAAGAGAACTGAGTGTATGGAAATGGTGTGCTGGTGGTTTTAGGAAAAGGGGATGATGAGAAAACTTTCTAGCGATCAGTGTCTTCTGTGCCCGAATATTCACATTCAAGGTTAACTCCTGAGAGCCAATAACCAGTAAAATCCTATTTTCTCAGTAAAGCCCCCTTTTGATTTCCGACTCATTGCTTTTGGATGCAAGGCCTTCTTTTTATTTTTTAATTTTTTTTTAATACATACCTTTTTATAAAGCATGGTTACAGCAATTAAGCTTGACTATTATTAATAATTTGGTCTATTTGACTCGGCAGACTTAGCACTGCTGTCAACCAAAATGATAGTGTAAGAATTTTATGTCCCCGATTTGATAAATTTTCCCTGAAGTCAGAAAACCGAGATCCTCCATTTGTATGACGAGCGGAACCATTAAAAAGCCACATGTGGCTTTACAGTTTGAAGGACAAGGAGATCAGCGGGTTCTCTTGATCTTTCGTTCTTGTATACGAACTATATACAGATTAGGGAACGCAGTCCTTCGTAAGGTATACAATCTCAATCAGCGTTTTTATAAACCAAATAGTAGACGCTGCATTATTTTATAATGTTGGGACTGTAATGGTTTGAAAGGGAGACGTAATTGACTGGAAGATATAAGGTGTATACGTCATATCGTTCAGCAAGTGGCTGATACACAGAACACGTTCTACATAGAAAGAGCCGGACAGCAGGTATTCAGAGAAGAGCAAAAGGTTGTCGAAGACATTGTGAAGTCATTTCAACGACACAGCAGTGCTAAACAATGTCATATATTTCTTATATTTATACTCTTCATGTATAATTTATAAAGCTATACATTCATCGAACCGAAGTATTAAGCCCCTCTATGCCAGAACCATAAACTGCATAATCATAATACGTCTCGTCATCCAAAATGTGTTCTAATAAAGCAATGGCAGGTTGAATAGGGAATCATTGAGTTATAGCAGGAAGTACTGTGTACCTTGTCATGCAGTGCATTCATTAGCTCTTCATTCTTCGCTGTTTACAGCACGTGTCATCAATTTCTACATCGTAATTGCCAGGACCAGGCCAGTATTCAGCACGTTAATCGCCGAGCACTGGTTTTGTCCCACTACAGTCCATTGTGTGTTTGGTTAGCTGGCGATGCCGATCACGATCTGAACGTCCACTACACTACAGGGCAAGATAAAATAAATAACCTTTGTCCTGACACTTTGCTTGCCCTTTCAAGTTGTTTGTAATTCTTCTGGTGTTTGCTGTAAACGTCATAGTCCAGCTGGGAGAGAGAGAGAGAGAAGAGAAGAGTGAGCAAACTCCCTGTTTACCTCGCGCTTCCCTACAACAGCCTAACCAGTAACCTTGTGGAAGCAAACTTGGCCCTGACGGCCGTGGAGAATCATAGCCCTAGTAGTCATCTGAGATTTGGTAACATTGTTCTCATGGCTGATTTCATAGGCTCGGGGAATGAAATGAGTTTGCTAAAATTTGAGGAAAACCAGGGATAACACTTTTTGTTCACTGATGATCAGTTAATGACCTTTCACAGAAAACAGCACTGCGACATTTTCTTGTGATGATCAGTGTGACCTTTCATGGAGAGTGAGTGCCAGTGTGACTTGTACCTTTTGGGATACAAACTTCACTGTGGTGTTGTTATAAGAGCGTGTGCTGTGGTTATGTTTTCTCGGTATTTGTTGGACAGAAAATGCGCAGTCTTTGATATGACCGTGACTTTTTCCACAGTGTTTCCCATAATATTACCAGAACAAACAAACAAACAAAAAAAAAAAGTACTGGATTGTAGCTTTTATACCCGCGACACCAGGATGTAATCGGAGTGCATTGTTTGCACCTGCCTTTTCTGTTTTTCTTTTTCTTTTCCGATACAATGGAGAGGTGTCTGTTTAGTTTCCAGTTGTTGTGGGGACTTTACGTTCGGTGAACTGCTCTGTCATTAGTTCTTGGACAATTGCAGTTGTGTCAGTCCTAGCGAGCATTGCCCTGGCTGGTACATCTTACTCAATCTCTCACTTGAGCGGATGTCCACCATCGGCCAGCCCACACAGACAGACAAAACACACAGACATATTATGGTCAGTGTTCTGTTAGATAGCCACAGTTCATTATGTCATCGAAACCCTTCCATTTTGGAATAATGACCATTGATTGACGCTCTTCACAGCAATCGTCCAACTTGCCTTGATCTTAAACATTTAGATTTTGTAATTTGCAGATACTTATGATCATGGATACACTCATTGAAAGCCATAGTTCTTTATGGCATCATCGTATTCAAATAGTCTGTCACATCCGTGATGTTTCTGCTGTAACTTAACACATGATGTAAATGGTTTCTAAATAACCATGTTTCTACATCTTGGAAGCTGAAACTGAAAGCATTAATGCGACTGAACGTGAAGGAATTTTGCATATTTTATGTAGAGACATAAATATGAAAGACGAGCTTTTAATGGGGAAAAATTCTAAACACTCAGTCATCACAGAAAGTATTCGCATTTTATAACGATGAAATCCAACATTTCTTGAGTGTAGAGCAGACATTTTGCTTAAAGAGGCGCCACACTTTAAGTGGCGTATAGCCGAGCCTATAATGCCATGTCATGAGGGTCAAATGTTGTTAGGAAGAACGTTCGCGAAATGCTCTAATTAATTCGGAGGGAAGGACAAGCCATGAAAATTAATTTGAAAATAGAAACCTGGGTTGAGAGTCCGCGTGTTTATCCATGTGGAGAGGAGACAAGTGAAGGCTGCTGTTGTTAAAGATGACAAATCATCGTTCCGTGTTGACGACATTCTCTGGGCAAAGCGCTCTGCTTCAGATATTCTTCATGTAGGTTCAGTTATTCATTCGCTTGAAATTGTTAGTATTCTGGCTAGATCTATGCAAAGCAAGACTTTCTGGTCTAGGGCACAAACTGACTCTCTCGCTCCCTGATGTGCATGTCACAAGAGAAAATTAGGTCTAAACTAGTACCAAGTGGCAAAGTCATTGGGCATGCCCCAGAAACACCCAGACCTTTAGCCACATGCTGTAGTTACAGATGTACCACGGACACCAGAAGCTGTCCTAGTCACACTCTCTGTATGTCACTGGTCCACGGGGGAAAGGTTGGGACAGGGGCGGAGAGGGGAGAGCATGTTTTGGATCAGGCAGAGGGGAGGCATCTCTCCAAACAAAGGGTCACCGGGTCACAGATGGGAGCAGGGGGTCTCAAACGGCCCAAATGAGAGTTGGCGTGAAAAACCTTTCCTATTGTCGGACGGATGCTTCATTGAGTTTGCTGGTCCAGGGGGGTTTTACTTGTGGAGGGTCTGTGGTATGGTCTTTGTGTATGGTTGAATGACGGATTACACAACACATCTTCTATAGCATGGTGTGGATTTTACCCCGGAAACGACAGCTGTTGGATACCATACTTAACATCAGCACTGACCTACGTCAAAGACATGTAGCCTATCTCTCCATCTTGTCTTTGAGTGGAACACGTGCATGTTTTTACCCACATCTTTACCATTTTATCCTTGTCTTGAAACATGGTATGGTGATCTGATAATCTGAGCAACTGAATTCGAAATATTGGAAATCGATACTCGTTCTGCAGAGTGTGAGATAATCGAGTGTGGCGTGAATAGTGCAGTTAATTCAGTTGGCATCGGAAATTGATTTTTTTCTTCTTCTATATTCACACAGGATTACGTGTAGTGTTATCAGGTCTGTTTATGTTTGTCTGAATTATTCATATTTGTTTCATGTCAACGCTTAAAAGTCCACTCTGAAATTCAAGTACCCGGATCTCAGAAAATTCTAGAAGATCGTTTTACCGCAGAACATGATTTGGAAGAGTTAGACCCGAGTGACTAGTTTGAACAAATAATGTAAGTTGGCGGGATAAGCTGAATGAAATGGACCCAGTGTTTGCTAGATATCGGTCTGATATCATGGAATTCAAGAGCATTGGAACAGATGTTGTCACTGTGGAATTTCAGAATGATGCTTGGCTTGCATGTGGTTCTGTGTAGGCAAGAGGCCTTACATTGTATAGGGTTCAGTATATTGTTATATTATATGCTGAACGAAATGTCATCAGTTTTCTCTGGTGTTACTCTGCATACATGTGGGATGTGATGTACACAGTACACTCTATGTTGACCCTTTGGCCGTTCTATTCCAAGAAAATTAGGAAATTGTGGCTCGTGTTTTGTGCATGTGTTCAACTGTTGTTATTGTTTTGGTCATCAACGGTCATTTCATCTGTTTCGTGTTTTGCTACGATGAGGATCGGAGGCTACTTCCAGATGTATATTAAATGCATTTTGGCTTTGGTTTAGTGCAGCCAACAGATCTATAAGAAAATAGTATAAGTCTTTAGCATTCCTGTTCCATGAATGTGCTGAGTGCACTTAGTGGCCGGACTACAGGGTCCAGTGCGCAATGTGCAGGCATGCCAGCCCTGATGTTACTGATACAACTCACCAGCCACTTGCCAGCATCGGCAATTACCTGCTCCTTTGTGCCATACCACTGCACCTCGTGAACTGCCGCACTTAATGGACGTGGAATATGCGGGCCAAAACAGTCGTTTTTCTATTAACATCATCTGTCTCTCATTAGCTTATTTTGTCTTTTCACTCATTGTTAAGCTCGCCTAGTTTACCCCTCCCCTCCCATATAACCCACTGTTGTGGAATGAAATATGCACGACGTAGATGAATTAAAATCCCATTGTTAGGTACAAAACATCATTTAATTTCAGTCGTTTAGCTATTGCTAACAGGGATTTGAGGCCATCAGTTTCAGTATCTTTGGTTTGGCCACTCTGTTTTCCGATGCTTGATTCACAAACGGAATATTTGCGAAATTGCAGCATGCTTAGTACCGTTTTATTTCTCAGTAATCGTCTTCCCTCTAAGCCACAACTGCTCTCTCTTGGAGGCATCCTTAGCTGGAGAATCTGTGTTTTCATTGAAACCTTAACACCATTTTTGAAACGTCAGTTTCCTGATAGATTGATTTGGAATTCGAGTCAGTAATCAAAGTCCATTGTAGGACTTCTTTCATATCTGACAAAGCAGTTGAACGTTTCACCAAACTCCATGATTTTGGCCGATGTCAGAAACACTTTATACAGACTATCTTCGATTGGATCTCTCATTGTTAATTTTGAACTCTCCAGGACTGGGCTTTGCTGATGTCCAAAACTTTAAAGCCATTCTTTGCAGTCGTTGGTCTTTTGCTAGTCTGTTTTGTTTTGTTTTGCTTGTCGAATATTGAACGTTAATTTCTCTGAAGCATATAATGTGCTGGTTTGAAACTATGAATTATTTTGGTACATGACAACAGAGATCGGCTGTGGAATTTCATATCTTGGCACTGAGGCCATTCATGTTGGTTGCGCGACTGGAGGTGTTGTTAACTTGTTATATGAAAGCTGCCTCGTCTGTTTAGAAAATATTGCGGGCTTCCTGAATCCTGAGTCTGTCGACTTGGCTTAGTCAGCGATTGTTCGGCTGTATGTTTTACTAAGAGTTTAGAAAGTTAAGGAAACACTGTATAATCCCTGGAACACTAACATGATCTGTAAGGTTTCTGAAGATCCTGGTCATGTTTGGTTTTGATAGATGTTTCCTCTTCCTCTGTTTGTTTCTGATATGATATTGACAATACATTGTCCAATAAACTACATCAATAGGGATCGACAGTGGGTTAACTTTCCCGGGTTGTCACGTGTACCATTTCTTTCTTCAAACTCGTCTCATTATAACACATTTGATATCTCTGGCAGAGGCCCCGGGTATATACGTAGGTTCTCTGCTTCCACCTGCAGGCGGGAAAGCTCACCGGCGGTGGGATTTCTCCCATGGAATGCCATTCTAGTATTCTCAACGTTCCATGGGTGACATCTCTTCTATCTCTCTCTTTGCTCCTGTCTTCTGTCCGGGTCTCTTTCCTCTCTTTTTCAACACACTTGATCAGCCTTTTAGACGTATCTTACCGTGTTTGGCACAATATAGCCGTGATCGTGCTGATGTGCCATTAAATCCCAACACAAATAAAAACAAAATCTTTATTTGATGTTGTTATTTCGAGTTGTGCACTGAACGCCTGGCGCCTCGCATGTAGGCTTAATGTTTTAGTGTCCATCTTTCCTGTCAACAAATCCTTATTTCGGCTGACAACGCTAAGCTCTAGACTTTGTATCAATCCATTTATATTTCATTGCCTGACAATCAGTGTTGTTGTTGTTTCCACTCTTTCGGCTTAGCCAAACATCTCATTCTCTAGCTGCAGCATCAAAAGCTGGCGTCATCCTCCTAAAGCAAAGACGGCTCAGGGCTCTCAACGTTATTTCGCAAGACACATCTGGCCTCCTTTATCCCAGCCTCTAATTTCACTCATCAAAGCGCTTCGCATTTCATTCGCTTCCTCGGCATTTTCTTTCTTTTTTTTAAATTTCAAATGTTCACTCATACAAGTGCATTCATGCTCTCACGCATAATTTTCGCACGTGCTTTCGCGCACTCATCTTCATCACAGACACACACAACACATGCATGCGCAACAGGCATCGCACTCTATGCCCTTATTTCTGGCTCATCTCAGTCCGCCAGTGCGTTCGTCCCCCTGATTGTGCAAAATCTGGCCCGTTAAATTTGTGTAAAGTCTTACTTCTGCCTGTCCTGTGTGGGCTTGCTGGCTTGTTTGTTTACAAGAGAACAGGTCTCGGGCTAAGAGTAAAGGGCGTTGAAGAGGGAGATGGATTCACGTTGTTAACACTGGGAAGATGATTCCTTTCGCTTTTTCTCTCATTTTTTCTCTCCTCTGCTCAGGCCATATTTAAACATGGGTCGTGCCAGCCAGAGGAATTATAACAAGTTGCCCCATCCAGCGCTTGAGTGCCTCATAAATTACTTGCAACAGCAATTACAGCCTCAGCGGCCATTGCCATTATGTGTATAGGCACAGGAGATAGCATGCGATGTGGGATAGATAGATAGATAAGCTGATAAATAGAGAGGATGAGCACAGACAGATAGACAGACAGGCAGGCAGACAGAGGGACGAACGACGCACGGGCAAATGCACAGACGAACGGACAGACAGACGGATGGGTTATTGGATAGATGATTGGATGGACGGGCAAGTGAATTGATGAAGAGAAAGAAAGGAGGGGAAGGGATCAAGAAGTGGGCAGAGGATGGAAGATCAGATACAGTACTATTGATAGATCTTGAAATAATACAAGAAGTTGACAAACCAACAAGCCACGCACGTTATATGCGAAATTGCGTAAGAGTAAGCAAATGCGGGATTTCACTTACTTACGTCTTGATTGTAAGGCGTGGAAGGAAAATCGGAAATAATTTTAGATAGTCATAGCAAAGTCATCAGTAACTCAGAGTTGAATCTCATTATGCGGTAATTTCAAGGCTGTAAAAGTGGCGGAGTCTCTCCCGTGACTCGCGACGTCACCAGAAACACAGCAGGCCTGTAATCGGTTGGGGGAAGAGCAATTTGCGTAGGAGACGAGAAGGGAAAAGTGTATGGGAAGAAGTCGTGAATTCAGAACTTCCACCTTTGTTATCGTTCAGTGAGTCTTGTTTATGGCACTTCCCGCAGCTGGTCGTAAAGTGTACAAGGATCCTTGTAGTTTTAGGAAAGCTTGACCTTTATGCAACAGGCGTTGCATCATCACGTTTTTTTTTTTTTTTTAAATGATATCATAAGGACTGATCAAGAGGAATTGGGTCATAGCACTAGTTTCAGAGAGGGCTGTAGTTAAGAAACAAAGAAATTAAAATACAACCAGAACACCAATCTGTCTTCTTCTAGATGCTTGAATACAGAGAGCCATGTGTAGAAACCTTACTGTGAGCCAGGAAAACCATGAGTATTGACAAGACTGCAACAGGTATACTCATAAGCATAAGTGTCTGCCATTTCGGAGATAGTTCAATGAGCTGTTACCATCAGTGGAACCATGAATTTACCTGATCATGGCAGTTCTTCTGTAAATTAGTCAAACTTTTTTTTTTAATCTGAAAATGCACCATTCAGTTTCAGGTCGTGAAGCTCAGTAATTTTAAAACTTAAAACGAAGGCAATAGTGAGTGATTTCCTTAGCCTGTAAAGTCATGCTGGTCATTGTGAGGGTGGTTCTCTTCTCGCTTTTTTTGCCTTCTTACAATTTGTACACATGCGTTGATTTGCCGCTGTGGCTTCTGTCCACCATGTCACGTGAGTCAAACATTTCCCGCCGATGAAACCATTGCCATATTAACCTTGTCGGTTTCTTCTCAGCCTCGCGGATTAGCTTGTTGCAAGTACTTTGCCTTCATTTGGCAGTGAGACCGTATTTTGTGGCATTAGTGATGAGAGAGAAAATCCTTCTGTTCATGGAATACGACGTCGTGATACGATGTGGAATATCTTCTGATTGCCCTAATGGAATAAGCCGCTTAAATTAATGGCAGACATCTTTCCTTACCAGCTGATGATACATATCAAAGTTCATTTCAGCTGGAGTTGCTCATTCCTTATGCCATTTTCTACGCCTTGTACTCAAACCAGATATTGAGATATTCAGATACCTTAGTTACTTAATTAAATGATCATTTTTGCACGATGAAATTTAGACAAGCGAACTCTCTACACGAAAGATGTCTGTGTGACTCAAGAAGTTGAATGACAATCACCTCAAGACGCGGAAATGAAACTTTGTGTAATGCATAACAGCTTTGATAGACAGAATCGGATTCTATTTTGCAGCATTTAGTTTGTTTCTCAAATTTTCAAGGTAACATGAAAGCAGCCCCATGCACCACTCACACATGTCAGTGTGGTTCAGAAATCATAGGAGAGTACGAAGTGTTATTTTTGTCTATTTCATTGTAAGACGTAAACATCCAGAAACCAAAGAAAGCAATGAAGAAAACTGAAGGGAAAAGAAAAGCGAAACATCATGACAAGCCAGTTAGACAAGTTGAAACATATGAATATGAAATAGGAGGAGCGGAAGACGTGGATTTAGGGCGAAAGGATGAGGGACAAGGGAAGGGACCGCCGCGGGCTGACCTTGGAAGAGACCTATTTTCACACTCACTTTGTGACTACCTGTTTGGCTACTGAAACATCACGCGAGCTCAGTCCTTTTTGTTCATCGTTTCCACTTAGGGGTATTTGAAGAAACACATGTTATGAAAGAGGGATAGTAAATCTACCCGATAATCATTTCACCAATCACTTGCCCAACCAGGTAGATTTTGAAAATCATTTTGAAAAGCTGTTCAAAAACAGTTGCTAAACATAAACCATCAATTTTCCCAAAATGCGAAAAATGGACATAAAGCAACAGAGAACTGAATTCACGCTCTGCTCCTTGTCCGAGTTCCAGAAAGCGAGAACTGTGGTGCCATTTTTACGCAAATTGAAGGTGGCTGTTTTGTTGTTTTCTTCTCCCAGCGGAGGTCGCCAATGTCACTCTCTGGGATCTGAGACCAGAGACAAACACCAGCTGGTCCCAACAGTTCCCTTGGTTAGCCCACCGGCTGCTTGAACATTCAAGAAAGTTTAAACTCAAAACTCAGACTGCGGTCTTTTTTCCTGACGATTTTGCTTAATTCCAGGGATAAGTTTGTTATTTTATATCAGTATTCAGGTCATGACTTCATTTCAAAATCCTAGCTGTGCCTGCCGCATTGTTTTTTCCATTCTGTGTTATTTCCAATGTATTATTTTATGACACCCCTTCTGTTTGTTTTTTTGTTTGTTTTGTTTTGTTTTGTTTTTTCCTTCATTGTCTCACCAGTTTGAGACACTCTTCTACTCCTCTATAGCCTCCCAATTTCATTCTTCCTTCAGTTGAGACACAAGCACAAAGTCCCAATGGGAGTCCGTAATTTTGGTGTCTCATAACAGACGAGAGAAGTCACTGATCTTATTCTAGTACAGACAAGACAATGAATATGTTTGATGGAGATCTCGTCGTCCAAGGATCAACACGAGAGAGAGAGAGAGAGAGAGAGAGAGAGAGAGAGAAGAAGAAGAAGAAGAAGAAGAAGGTTGATGTTTATATAAGAACTCCACTGCCGTAATAACTGAAGATAAGATTCCATGAAAGATTTGTTCGATGCACTACTTTTTTCATAGTGACAGGCTCTAATTCAGATATTATATGATATATATTCCGTTACATCTGTGTATCTGAAGAGGGACTGAGGAGCTCAAATTAGAGGATATCTGTCAGAAATCCGAAAGCATCACAGAACTGGATTTACATGTACAATCTGATTGTTTCTGTTTTATTTTCTGGTTTCCACAATTTAGGACTCAGTCTTTTACTAGCTCCGAGCTTGATTCGGTATAAATATTTTCCTGTAAGGAGATGTCTCAGAATCAGATGACAGAAATTCACCTTCAGCTAGCACTATCACTGAATGGTCAAGAATAGGCTCCCTCGCGGCGATCACAATAATAACTATCCCAAACAGAGGAAACAGCGAGCGAAGTGGGCAGCTGAAGGTGATTAGTTCCTGCAGGCATTTGAATGAAGGTTCTGCGGGCACAACGAGAGGAAGACAGTGGATCTAAATGGAGTCTAAGAGATGAAACACTCATTTCATTTATAGATGACACAGACTCGTCCTTTTCCCCCTTACTCTGGCTCTATCTATCTATCTATCTATCTATCTATCTATCTATCTATCTATCTATCTATCTATCTATCTATCTATCTAT